>CM062294.1:40030712-40117288 GCA_031216915.1 Pictodentalium vernedei
ACCAAAATTCGGAATTTTTGTTTGTTGGTTGATGTGTTTTGTTTCATTTTGAGACAAAAAAAAAAGAAAGATTTGAACTGGAAAATTTTCGGCCCAGTTTGGACTGTGGAAGAAACTTCAGAAATTTTGGTTTCGTTTTTTATAAGTTTTGTTCAATTTTTCTTTGGCGTAAATAAACACTAAGTTTATGATTTTGGAGCACATTTCTCAGTTGTCTTGCTGAACATCTCTGAAATAAATGGAAATGTTCAAAATGGTAATTCTAATGGCTAGTGGTTCGGCTAGTGATTCTCCAGAATCACTAAATCTAGTTAGTGTATGCTTTTCCTAGGAGGTGCAGATGCAACTTTTTCAAAAATCAAGTCCCCTGGTTGATATTTAGACTACCATGTCAGGTGAGGGACCCTTTTTGTTAAAAATAGGCTGATGAAATCGTCAGATGTGTACCCATACGTGCAACTAGTAGAAAGCTGTATGACGGAGGGCCACCACGGATGCCGACATTATGTACACCACACAAGGTATGGGTACATATAGAAATGGATTGGAGGAGTGTCTAATTTGATGGATAAAGGGTTAATATCTCCGGATCAAATTATCAGATTTACATAAAAAAGTATACAGCACAGCACATCGGTAACTTGAATAAATATATAAAGTAACATGACAATCGGATTGATATTTTTAGAGTTATCTCATGCCAAAGGGATTGGAGGAATTTTCAATTTGAAGGATATAGGGTTAATATCTCAGGATCAAAATAACAGATTTACACCAAAAACTATACAGCTCGGAACATCAGTAACCTGAACACAAATATAAAGTAACTTGACAATCCAAGCAATATTTTTCAAGTTATCGAATGCCAAAGGGATTGGAGGAATTTTCAATTTGAAGGATAAAGGGTTAATATCTCAGGATCAAATTATCAGATTTACACCAAAAACTATACAGCTTGGCACATCAGTAACCTGAACACAAATATAAAGTAACTTGACAATCCAAGTAATATTTTTCAAGTTATCGAATGCCAAAGGGATTGGAGAATTTTCAATTTGAAGGATAAAGGGTTAATATCTCGGGATCAAATCATCAGATTTACACCAAAAACTATACAGCTCGGCAAATCAATGCAGAGGCTACAAAAGTATCTTCATCCAGTAGACGTAAAAATCGCAGTATTCAATTTCCATTTTTAGGTCAACCAGGGACATTTTCAGGGCCGATTTGATACTGGTATACCGGAATGGGCACCCGAATTCCCCCCCCCCCCCCCACACCCCAAAAACATTCTCCCACTCATTCGGGAAATGGCCTCTCAGGCACTCTAAATTTCTCCTGGGGGGGGGGGACATTCCCCCAGACCCCCTTAATACACCCATGGCCCTATGGGCCCCGCGATGCAGCCTCTTCGATGCCGATACCGGTGTCCCCAAATTATCTCTGGAAATGTCCCTGTCAACAAGACACTTCATTCCCAGCCTTCATGGGAAAACAGTGGCATCATGTACTGAGGCGAACTGAACATAGATGGTGCACATGCCTTCAACCAGTGCTAACCTCAGGTCAGTACATTGGAGAGTTTGGCAGATGCACGCCGCTGATCGTTCATTCTCTCCGGGTGCTCTGGCTTCCTCCACCAGTAAATCTGCTTGACATGAGATTACCTAGCTGTAGAAAGTATTGTAAAACCCCAATAAATAATAATAATAATAGTGGCAGGCTTGAGTTTTATTATGTTATTCAACAAAATTGAAAGACATATTGTTTTCATTAGACTTTTTTTTCTTGTAAATCCCTGGAACACCTTTCTTGCCATTTTTTTTTAAAAGTATGAAATTATTACATGCATTTGAACATAGACAAGCAATCACCGAAAATTATAGTTTTCTACCAAAATATGTTTTTATATACATACCATTGTGATACAATGTGCCTTATCCCTCTCTGTGGTACAGTACTGGAAAGCAAATTTTGATCTGTCCTCTAAGACCCAGATCCTAGAAGACAGAAAAATTTGGCAAAAAAGAGCCAAAATAGGATAACTGGGGCCATTCTGCACAGGTACGCAGACCAAGTATCCAGTGCAGTGCTCCAGAACCACCTACCGAGTGCGCCCCGCTGCACACGCATACTCATATTTCCATAGAATTAACAATGGTTATGCATGTATATCTACAAGCGGGGTGGCAGTTAAAATGTGACCCAATTTTGACTGGTAGGGTCAATTGATTGTATCACAATGGTAGGTATATAAAAAACATATTTGGGTAGAAAAATATAATTTTCAGTGATTGCTTGTCTATGTTCAAATGCATGTAATAATTTCATTCGCAGTTAACTTATTATAAGATCAGTTGTATATAGGGACATATAACAGTTCACTAAAATTTTCTCACAAATGCACTCAATATTTTGTTACATTTCAAGGACTTTTTAAAAAAAAATGGCAAGAAAGGTGTTCCAGGGATTTATATGGATTTCTATTGTAAGCTGGCTTTATGTTTAGAAATTAATGCTATTTGTTTGATGCATGATTATTATTGGGCTTTAGAAATATTTTAAGTGACATTTTGAGGATTTGGGATCTAAATTTGATATTAGGCCAAATAAAAAAAATGAATTGATTCTCAGGCAATTTTTTTTTCAACTCAGTGAGGGAGGGAGGATTTTATTTTTATTTTTTTTTTTTTTTTTCGTGTAAAGGGTTGAGTACACTCAGTAAATCTTTTTGCTGTCTTTCCACTTGAAAAAGAGAAAAGGTTGTATTTTAGTGTAATTATAGTATATCTTTTATAACTAACTGCTGTAACAACAGCTGAAAGGATTTGTATTTTATTGTTCTTTTTAATGGTATAGATCTGTCAAACATCATGATCCATTAGAATAGGCCCCAGTAACCAAAGCTTGGGGTAGGAGTCCTTTAAAATGGGAAACGTGGCTCTAAATGTTTGGTTAAACTTGAGTTTATATCGGTGTTGTGGCCATTATCAGCCATTGTGCAGAAATATATGACCTTAAACACCAGCAAATAAATAAATAATTAAATCATGACCCAGTATATCAGAATTTGCCTTGTTACAGTTTATGGGAGAGTGCCTCTGGGCACTCTCCCATAAACTGCAACAAGAAAAACCAAGTTACTGCAAACACAGCTAAATAATTATATGTCAAGAAATGTGAAAAAATGAGCATTCCAAGTTTTCATAATTCTTAAAAAAACATGACATAATAAAAATGTCTAATGAGGAGGTTCAAATCCAACGAGGGAGGGCCTGAGAATCAAAACATTATTTTTTTTTAGCCTTATGAAAATGAATATGTTTACTCTTCTACTACATTATACCATATTTTCTCTATGTATTGGGACACTCCATGATTTGAGACACACACTTTTTCCAGAAAACTATATTTTTTTTATGCTCCAAAGTTTGGGACATTCAGGAGATTTGTTTCCAGTTGGCCCGTCGCTAGTAGCAGACGACACTCATAGAAAAAATTCTTGGGTAACTAAAAATTTTCATTTTTTGCTTCCAAAACATAGCTTATGATCCCTCATTGGAACGAGCGCAATGCGTTTGTTCCAATGAGGGATCATAAGCTATTTTTGGAAGCAAAAAATGAAAATATAAAAAAAAAATTGGACGCCGATTTTCGTATATAGTGATGGAAAACAAATCACACACAACTTTATTCAGCATCAAATCAAGACCAGGCTCTGTTCTTTCCCCATTTTCTAAGAATTGGGACACCTGTGAAAATAATTATTTTCAGCTGTCCCAATACATAGAGTAAATACGGTATTTCTTGCTTGACAGATTCAGAGGATGAGGGGTGTGAGAATGAACTGCCCACTGGGACACAGAAACCTTTATCATCAAAAACAGGTATTTTTTTGAGAGGAATGACTAAAATGTAGCAAATTGTTTCAGAACGGTTACTTTATTCAGCATTCAAAATTAATTTGCATTTAACGCATCTTTGGAACTAGCAATCCAAATTGAGAGTAGTGGGGTGTGTTTGCGGGGGTGTGTGTGTGGAGGGGAAGGGTCCATGGTGTCCAAAACACTTCCACGAAGATCGGTAGTTAAATGGTAAAATATATCTATCGGTTTTGTCATAAAAGACAGATTGGGTGACTTTAAAAAAGTGTTGAGTCATTATTTTTAGTCAGGGTGAGCTTTTCTGATCACTTTTTGTCCGTTAATTGTCTTTCCATCTCTCAATCGTCGGTCATGAAGGTAGCATTTAAGTGTCTTTCTCTCAAACCACTGGCCACAATTTAATTAACCCTTTACCCAATGAATCACCCGCATCCACCTGCGTAATATGCAAATTCAGCAGCTGAAAAAATATTTTTCGAAAAATTTCAACAAAAACCATATCATGTGACCCCTCTTTGGAACGAGCTCGTCGAGCTCGTTCCAAAGAGGGGTCACATGATATGGTTTTGTTGAAATTTTTTGAAAAATTTTTTAAAATATTTCAAATAAAAAATTTTGAAATCGTCTGCGTTGGTAAATCATGTAAGTAGTGGTTTTATAGGGGTGTTTGTTTTTTCTTCAAATTAAGCTTCTCATATTGAGCAGGGGTTGGAGTCGAAATGCCCAAATTAAAAAAAAATCCTGTGATCCATCATCAGCAGAGACTTGATATTTAGTTATAGCTTCTTTTTGAGGTTTAGACTCAAGTCTGTTCAGGAGAAGTTTATGTGGCAGTATTTATCATCATTATGGGAGACGCAAGACACGTTCATTATTTGGGATAAATACTTACTTTGCTTTTCCAATTCAGATCTATTAAAATTAATTTGCCCCTTCCCGTGGATGGAGCCACTCCCCAAAATGTGTCCCAAATCTTTTAAAATTCTTCTTCAGGTGAATCAGTTGTAATAGAAAGAAACTGGAGATATGATATTCAGTGTCATTTAAGGCTTGGACTCAAGTTTGTTGAAGAGAAGTTTCAGGGGCAATATTTTGCATAGTTATGGGAGATGTAAAATGTTTGCCCCATCCGAGATTTCTATTTTCTGAACTGAGAGGTCAATTTGAACCATATTTGATATGAGATAGTAAGGGGCCATTAGTACATGATGAATGCAAAAAAAAATTCCAGCAACCCTGGGGAAACACTGTAAAAGCTAAAAATAGAAAACAAAATTCAAATACACATAGCTCAAAAACTACAGGCCACTGAGAATTTTTGTCTAGTGTGAAGCAGAAAAAAATTGTAAAAAAATTACCACCAATTTCATAAAAGGCATTACTGCTTGACAATCATAGGCGTGTGTATGCCATGCTCCTGAAATAAATTTACCTGGGCAATTTGGTCCCACGGGTGCACTTTTGAAATGAGTGCTTATTGTGCTGATAATCATACGCCATCTTTCTCTAAGCACTACTAAGATGACAAAAGAAGCATATTGGATTCATTGAATTTAGAGAGTAAGTGAGAGAAAACTTACTGGAATGGAAACCAATAATCACACGCATCACTAACAGATTGACGCTTCTCAACTGAATTGTCTGTCGGGAATACGTTGCAAATAATCAAAAGGTTGTGGTAAGAAATTATTATTTGCATGAACATCCCATGTTGTTAGACAGTAACCATTGGGGGCACGCAGTGGCTCTGTTGGTAGAGTTGTAGGCTGCAAGCCAGGAGGTCTTCGGTTAGTTAGTTATTTAGTTATTGGTGTTTAAGGTCACATACTTATGCACAATGGCTAATCGTGACCGTGACAGTTTTACAGGTGGAGGAAGCCGGAGTACCCGGAGAGAACCACCGAGCAACGACGAGCAGCTGCCAGCTCCCCAACATCGTAACTCCGCACTGCAGCACAAGCAGGGTTAGATTGGTTGAAGACATGCGCACCATCGACGTGCAGTACGCCTCAGTACACAGCGTCATCGTGCCCCCCATGTAGGCAATCGGGGTGAAGTGTCTTGCCCAAGGACACAACGCGGTTGCCGCAGGTGGGATTCGAACCGAGGACCTCTCGGCTTGCAGCCTGCACCTCTACCAACTGAGCCACTGCGCCACCAGGTCTTCGGTTCTAATCTTGGTTGTGGCAACCATGTTGTGCCCTTGCACAAGACACCTCACCCCACTTGCAAACATGGCACAGTGATACTGTGTGTACTGAAGCATTCTATCCACCTATAGTGCACAGATCCTCAACCGCTGCTAACCTGGTAAGTTGGAGTGGCAGCCAGATACTCGCTGCTACTCGGTGGTTCTCTCTGTGTACTCCGGCTTCAGCCACCCATCAATCTGCTGGACGTGATATTACCCCGGCCGTAGAAAGTGTCGTAAAACCCTAGTAAATAAATAATAACGAATAATAACAGTGACCATTGAAGAACTAACTCCAAAATGTTAGATTTTGAATTTTAGGCCAAATAAAATAATGAATTGATTCTCAGGCAATTTTTTTTTCAAATCAGTGAGGGAGGGAGGATTTTATTTTTATTTTTTATTATTTTTTTTTTTTCATGTAAAAGGTTGAGTGGACTCAGTAAATCTTTTTGCAGTCTTTCCACTTGAAAAAGAGAAAAGGTATTTTAGTGTAATTAGAGTATACCTTTTATAACTAACTGCCGGAACTACAGCTAAAAGGATTTGTATTTTATTGTTCTTTTTAATGGTATCTGTCAAACATATTGATCCATTAGAATAGGCCCCAGTAACCAGTGCTTGAGATAGAAGTCCTTTAAAATGGGCAACATGGCTCTAAATGATTGGTTAAACTTGAGTTATATCGGTGTTGCGGCCATGATTAGCCATTGGGCAGAAATATATGATCTTAAACACCAGCAAATAAATAAATAATTAAATCATGATCCAGTATATCATGGACACTCTCCCATAAACTGCAACAAAAAAACAAATTTACTGCAAACACAGCTAAATAATTATTTAGTAAAATAATAGTCCATAAACAAGGGACTCCATGTCAATGTAATAGTTTAATAAAATCGCTCAACCGGTTCCAACGTTTTGGCCCCATGGCCTTCATCAGGGTGAAAATAAGAGATTTACATATCACACATTCACAATAATTAACTGTAGATAAATAATTGAGAGAGACGTTGGAATATACACTGATGACGCTGCGCTATACGTATGCGGCGAGCGTCACAGGGAAACATCCTACGGCATGCAATACACTGGAAGTCCAATAAAAGATGAATGAAATCATCCGTACCCCAATCCCCGCTAAAAGTTTAGACGACAGGGCGAGTATAATGAGGATAGTATACAAATTTATATGAGAGATAATAATCAGTGGTATCCATTTACACACATCGAAAGCGCTATTAAATGGAACGAGGCGCTATTAAATTTGTATACTATAAGGATAGTATACAAATTTATTATAAAGATAATGATCACTGCAGTATTCGAAGTAATGAGCCAAGCCCCCCCCCCCCCCCCCCCCCCCCCCCCCCCATATTTCCGCCGGCATATAGACCCCTATATACAATACTACATAAATAAAACCTTAAAAAATACCGATGCCATTAACACCGACCCTTCCATCCGAATCCAACGGCATCGACACCCATATGTTATCACCGGGACATAAAAGGCACCTAGGGCTCCAGAAGATAAATCGAGAGAAACAACAGTATACATATGGTCGCCACGCCAGGAAAAAGGTAAACTAACCATACACAGGTATGCAGATATAGACGGAGAACTACGTGAGGAGTGCCCTACTTACGTTCGCGCCCCCTCCACCTTCACCCCCTCTATCAGTACAACGTGTACGCAAGGATGATGTATAAAATAGCGGAATGGCCCCTCATAACCCCGCACATGTCCCCACATGATTATAAAGGATACATACGAAATAGTAAGCCACTGTAAATGGTGATAGGTTGGAGGTAGAGGAGGGCGCAGTATATGAATGAAAGAAAACCATTTACTACCCCTCCCCCCCCCCCCCCAGAAAGAAGGGGGGGGTCATTACAGGAGACAGGAGCTATAAATAATCACAGCCCACCTTCCGAACAATTGTTTCTCGCTTGCTATAATGAGGGGTGAAGGTCTACGTATAATTCAATAGAACATAATAATCGAATATGGTTATAATTTCTATACCCAACAAAACAGGGGTTTAACAAAATTACATATATAGGAAGATTATTATAGACATAACTAATTAGAAAGAACCATGCAACCACGGACATCATTGGGACCGCCCGGAAGGATAAAAGGTGGAAGTAAAACAGGCGCCACCATTCACACGCATAGTCAATACACGGGTACAATAGGCTAAATTTAGTGGTGGATGAGAATTATGGCCAAGAAAAGGAAATGGAACCGACATTAAAAATGAGAAGAGTACTGTCTGAAGGAGACTTTCTTCAGTTAAGTGAGGGGTCAGCGCGATACGGCAGATAAAAGGAAGCCAGTACCTCTTGCGTACATCCTTAAAGAGAATATAACTTACAGAATAATTAATACCGATTTAAATAGAAAAAATATTTCAAATCTGGCCCACAATAGGCTATCTTATCCTATTACACCTTCCAACACTAACTCCAACAGGGCCTGGGCCCCCCTAACCGAACGAGTGCGATGCGCTCGCTCGGATAAGGGGCCCCAAACCCCGCTTAAAGTCAATGCTGAAAGGTGCAACAATGACGCCTGCCGTTAGGGTTATAACATAAAAATAAGTAAATGTCACCCAGGCGCAACTGGGCGTACATGGGGACGGCGCAAGAGACGACTGGCTAAATTGGTAAACTATTTCTATTCCACTTAGTATTAAACCCAACGGAGTCTCTTGTGCAAAGTCTCCTAATCCACACGTCCTCCCAGATAAGTCGTTTGTGTTTATCATTTCCTACTATCTCTGCTACGCAAACACTTAGGTCACACAAATTGTGTCCATGGGAGTTGAAATGTACATGACTGGGTTTTATCCTTGTGCAACCGTATATCGCGTATATGTTCACCAATTCTCTCCGCTAGGGTTCTTTCTGTTTCTCCTACGTAAACGGCACATTCACACTTGTTACAGCACAGAATATACACCACATTGCGTGTTTTACAATTGACATCTTGTCTTACAGTAAATTGGGATGACTTACATGTATTGTTCACTTTATCGAATGATATCTTCCCACAAGTGACACAGTTCTTTTTGCAGAGTTGGGGAGGTGGTGTGATGGTCTGTGCTGTTTTCTTATGAACAAGTATATCTGCAAGGTTTCTATTCCTCCTATGAGAGATTAATGGAGGAGATGGGGGGCTTGGCTCATTACTTCGAATACTGCAGTGATCATTATCTTTATAATAAATTTGTATACTATTCTTATAGTATACAAATTTAATAGCGCCTCGTTCCATTTAATAGCGCCTTCGATGTGTGTAAATGGATACCACTGATTATTATCTCTCATATAAATTTGTATACTATCCTCATTATACTCGCCCTGTCGTCTAAACTTTTAGCGGGGATTGGGGTATGGATGATTTCATTCATCTTTTATTGGACTTCCAGTGTATTGCATGCCGTAGGATGTTTCCCTGTGACGCTCGCCGCATACGTATAGCGCAGCGTCATCAGTGTATATTCCAACGTCTCTCTCAATTATTTATCTACAGTTAATTATTGTGAATGTGTGATATGTAAATCTCTTGTTATTTTCACCCTGATGAAGGCCATGGGGCCGAAACGTTGGAACCGGTTGAGCGATTTTATTAAACTATTACATTGACATGGAGTCCCTTGTTTATGGACTATTATTTTACTATTCAATTACTGTTATTGCGCTCCTGACCCGGAAGATGGGAACGAAAGATATGATGATTCACATGGAGCTTCGAAGAGCTGTAGAGAAAAGGGAGAGGTATATATCACATAATGACTTTCTCGACACGGCAATTAGGAAATGTGTGATCCCGATAGGGTTTCAAATACACTGGAATCCTGACCTGGACGTTGACGAGAGGTACATAAATCAGTGCGAAAAAATTAAAATTGACACATCCTTGAGACTCATGAATATCATATCGCGAGCATGCAAAGAAAAACTTAAAGACCTCGAGAACGATATTCTGAATATCAGATATAAAAACAATATACATGACTCGAGTGCTACTGAAAATTGGAAAAAAGTGGAACAAGAGAGATCAGCTACTATTAAGAAACACAAACTACGAGCACTCGCAAGTTCGCGATCCAGTTCTATAGCTAGTCATATGGCAGAGACAAATGAACAAGCTGGCACGAATGGCCCCTACTTTGACTGGTTCACTATGTCAGATGGATGCGGGAATACCTTATCTGCGGAAGATGTCAATATACCTGAAGCAGCCGGCATCTTTAATGGAGAATTGAGGAAATCTAGTTCTTTTGAACTTAACCATAACAAGCATGGGGCGGAAAAGCACCAGAATGGACAGCTACAAGGGAATGATCTGGTCACCAACATTTCAAAATTGGAATTAACGGATACGCAAACATCTTTACTATCTAAGGGCCTCAAATTCATCCCCACACAAGAAAAGATGGATACTAGTAAATTGGCGGCGGATCTTATCGAGTGGGAATGGCGTATGCGGTTACGCGAATTCTTCTGCAGCAAGGGACACGAAAACAATAACAATTTTGAAGTAAAAAAATTCACCAATAAGAAGGAGAGTTCGTTTACACCCATGAGCGGCAGAAACGCTGCACTTGACACGTATATTGATATTGTTAAAAATGACATTATGGCAAGTATTAAACATAAAATTCCACACAACATCACTAACGAAGAACGGGCAGGAATGAAAGAACTCCTGGATAATAAGGACATTATAATACGACCAGCAGATAAAGGCTCTGGGGTAGTAGTAGAAAACACCGTAAATTATATTGAAAAACTGCAATCTGAAATGGAAGCCAGTCCCTCCTATCTTGAGACCGAGGAAGATTTGACTACTCGATCTACCAAACATGTTAGAACACTACTCAATAAAATGGAGAAAGAAGGGGCAATCGGTAGAGATCTGAAACAGTACTTGAATCCAAGATATCCCACTGCGGGTAAACTGAAAGGGAACCCTAAACTACACAAACCCGAACTGCCATACAGAACGATAGTTAGTGGCATTGGTACTCCGATGGAGCGTGTTGCTGAGGTAGCAGAATATGAACTCCAAGAATACGTGGCAAACACCCCTAGCTTCATTAAGGATACAACAGATTTTATCAACAAAGTATCATGCATAGATGAAGAAATACCGGAAGATGCATACCTCTTCTGCTTCGATGTGTGTAAACTGTATCCTTCCATCCCACGTAAAGAAGGCCTTGAAGCATGTCATGAAGCTCTTGAAAAACGGACGTCAGCATTAATCCCCACTAAATATGTATTGGATATGATCAAAATTGTGCTAGACAACAACAACTTCGACTTTGGCAATAAACATTATATACAAAAGGATGGAGTAGCTATTGGATCAAGACTAGGGAAGAACTTTGCATGTACTTATAGGAGAAAATGGGACGAGGCGCTGTTAAATTTCCACCTAAAACCTATGTTCTATAAAAGATACATTGACAACGGATTTGGAATTTGGACTCATGGCATAGAAGAACTGAGGAATTTTTCAAACTTCGCTAACAGCATACATCCCAACATCAAGGTAGAACTGAGATACAGCAAACAGAAAATTGAGTTTTTAGACACATATGTTAAATTAGAGAATGGACATGTCTGCACGGATTTGTATATCAAGCCAACGGATAAAAGGCTTTATCTCAATTACAAATCCGACCACCCAACTCACACTAAAAGATCTATTATATACAGTTTAGGCATAAGAATAAAGAGAATATGTGAAAAATACGACGATTATGTCCGACACCGAAAAGACCTCAAAATTCAGTTAAGAAGAAGGGGTTACAGTGGGACGCTTATTGAAAGGCAGCTCCGGAAGGTCGACGCATTGGATCGAGACACTCAAAATTTTGAAATATAGAAAAAGTCAAGATAAAAAGCGAAATATTCGTGTGCCACTGGTTACTACGTACTCAAAACATTTACCTGACATTAGTAATATTACTAAAAAATATATGCATGTATTACACGATTCAGAAAAAATGAAGAAAATTTTCCCATCTCCTCCATTAATCTCTCATAAGAGGAATAGAAACCTTGCAGATATACTTGTTCATAAGAAAACAGCACAGACCATCACACCACCTCCCCAACTCTGCGAAAAGAACTGTGTCACTTGTGGGAAGATATCATTCGATAAAGTGAACAATACATGTAAGTCATCCCAATTTACTGTAAGACAAGATGTCAATTGTAAAACACGCAATGTGGTGTATATTCTGTGCTGTAACAAGTGTGAATGTGCCGTTTACGTAGGAGAAACAGAAAGAACCCTAGCGGAGAGAATTAGTGAACATATACGCGATATACGGTTGCACAAGGATAAACCCAGTCATGTACATGTCAACTCCCATGGACACAATTTGTGTGACCTAAGTGTTTGCGTAGCAGAGATAGTAGGAAATGATAAACACAAACGACTTTTCCGGGAGGATGTGTGGATTAGGAGACTTTGCACAAGAGACTCCGTTGGGTTTAATACTAAGTGGAATAGAAATAGTTTACCAATTTAGCCAGTCGTCTCTTGCGCTGTCCCCATGTACGCCCAGTTGCGCCTGGGTGACATTTACTTATTTTTATGTTATAACCCTAACGGCAGGCGTCATTGTTGCACCTTTCAGCATTGACTTTAGCAGGGGGTTGGGGCCCCTTATCCGAGCGAGCGCATCGCACTCGTTCGGTTAGGGGGGCCCAGGCCCTGTTGGAGTTAGTGTTGGAAGGTGTAATAGGATAAGATAGCCTATTGTGGGCCAGATTTAAGATATTTTTTCTATTTAAATCGGTATTAATTATTCTATAAGTTATATTCTCTTTAAGGATGTATGCAAGAGGTACTGGCTTCCTTTTATCTGCCGTATCGCGCTGACCCCTCACTTAACTGAAGAAAGTCTCCTTCAGACAGTGCTCTTCTCATTTTTAATGTCGGTTCCATTTCCTTTTCTTGGCCATAATTCTCATCCACCACTAAATTTAGCTTATTGTACCCGTGTATTGACTATGCGTGCGAATGGTGGCGCCTGTTTTACTTCCACCTTCCGGGTGGTACTTAACCCTATTGGCATTAGTAATCACTATTACTCATTTTACTGGAATAACACAACCAGGGATTTGACTTGTACTTTAGTGGGGTGACCTCGAATAATTTGCGTATGTCCTCATATAACCATGCCATTATGAATATCATTGGAACCGACTGACAGAGGCTGTCCCAATGATGTCCGTGGTTGCATGGTTCTTTCCAATTAGTTATGTCTATAATAATCTTCCTATATATGTAATTTTGTTAAACCCCTGTTTTGTTGGGTATAGAAATTATAACCATATTCGATTATTATGTTCTATTGAATTATACGTAGACCTTCACCCCTAATTATAGCAAGCGAGAAACAATTGTTCGGAAGGTGGGCTGTGATTATTTATAGCTCCTGTCTCCTGTAATGACCCACCCCCTTCTTTCTGTGGGGGGGGGGGGGGAGGGGTAGTAAATGGTTTTCTTTCATTCATATACCGCGCCCTCCTCTACCTCCAACCTATCACCATTTACAGTGGCTTACTATTTCGTATGTATCCTTTATAATCATGTGGGGACATGTGCAGGGTTATGAGGGGCCATTCCGCTATTTTATAAATCATCCTTGCGTACACGTTGTACTGATAGAGGGGGTGAAGGTGGAGGGGGCGCGAACGTAAGTAGGGCACTCCTCACGTAGTTCTCCGTCTATATCTGCATACCTGTGTATGGTTAGTTTACCTTTTTCCTGGAGTGGCGACCATATGTATACTGTTGTTTCTCTCGATTTATCTTCTGGAGCCCTAGGTGCCTTTTATGTCCCGGTGATAACATATGGGTGTCGATGCCGTTGGATTCAGATGGAAGGGTCGGTGTTAATGGCATCGGTATTTTTTAAGGTTTCATTTATGTAGTATTGTATATAGGGGTCTATATGCCATATATGCCAGCGGAAATATGGGGGGGGGGGGGGGGGGGGGGCTTGGATCATTACTTCGAATACTGCAGTGATCATTATCTTTATAATAAATTTGTATACTATTCTTATAGTATACAAATTTAATAGCGCCTCGTTCCATTTAATAGCGCCTTCGATGTGTGTAAATGGATACCACTGATTATTATCTCTCATATAAATTTGTATACTATCCTCATTATACTCGCCCTGTCGTCTAAACTTTTAGCGGGGATTGGGGTACGGATGATTTCATTCATCTTTTATTGGACTTCCAGTGTATTGCATGCCGTAGGATGTTTCCCTGTGACGCTCGCCGCATACGTATAGCGCAGCGTCATCAGTGTATATTCCAACGTCTCTCTCAATTATTTATCTACAGTTAATTATTGTGAATGTGTGATATGTAAATCTCTTGTTATTTTCACCCTGATGAAGGCCATGGGGCCGAAACGTTGGAACCGGTTGAGCGATTTTATTAAACTATTAAATAATTATATGTCAAGAAATGTTAAAAAATGACCATTCTTAGTTTTCACAAATTCTTAAAAAAAAACATGACATAATGTGGCAGTATTGGAAATGGGGTTGGTCTTATTTTTTAATTATCTTGGTACAAAACAATGTTTCCCGTTTGTGTTTAGTTACAGTGAATTAAATCTGCACTGACTAATATTTTACTAGTTTTACACACAGGATTAATATTTATTTCAGCCACAATAGTATGTAGAAGGTTAATCTTTCCTTCTAGTAATATGGGTTGATTGTAAACTTCACTGGCTTTTTTGAGTTTACACACATGAAAGTCATGAAGTGAGTACTGTTATGGGTAATTGATTTTCATTGGTCAAGAAAGGTCTGCTGTTATCTGCAGTGTCCAGTTCAGTGCATTCTCCTTTCTCTCTGTTTGCAATGTGGTTGTGTTCTGATTCATAAATATATATATTGTTAATTTAAACATAATTGTGTCTGTGGCTTTGGAAATTCATGGATATTCCAGGAATTTCATAGGAGTGGATAGGAACAGTTTTTTCATAAAATCAGGTATTTAATTACTAAGTTTTCTATAAGTTTTCTCTCTGAGTGGGCTGGCAGCCTGAATAAAGTATCATGCTTGGTACTTTGTCCCAACTGCTATGGCCACGAGCTGGTTCTGATTTTGGAACATATTGATTTAAGGGCCTATATAAGTAATTAAATTTTGTTTATTTTGAAAATTCACACCTCTGATATTCCTTCAATTCAAATTATATATACACAAAATATACATCAAAATCAAGATTGAGATATATAGAACAAGAAACACGTGTAATCAACTCATAGAGACGACTGTAGGCACCACTGGTTCCTGGAAGTCTGCTACCGTATTCGCTCCAGAACTGATAATTTAATAATATTTCACGAAAACAACCTGTGGCCAAATGTGCTTTACATATCCAAGAACAAAGCTAGGGGATCAAAATTCTTCAAAACGCGGTGACAGAGCTGCATGGGGGTAAATTCCAAAGCCTTTGCTTTTGTTTATGTGTGAATATACTTTCGATTTCCGGTCGACATCATCGGACGGAAAAAGCATGTAAAAACAACGCCGTGTAAAATCAAATAATGAAAAAGATCGTCTTCATACAGTATACTGTTATTAGATAGAGATTGCACAGTTGCCATATTCAATGCAAGGTATCATGACACCTGTTGAAATTTCTTAGAATTACGATTTTGTTTTTCGATGGAAATTTGTGGTATCGAGTGATTTGTGCATGTCTGTCGAGCATGGAAACCATCTTCAATAAAAAGTGCAGACAGTGTTGTCCTTTTCCCAAATGCAGTCCTATCGCTGTATTCGAAAAGGTTTTGAATGCCTAGCTTTGTTCTTGGATATATGAAGCACATGTGGCCACAAGTTGTTCTGATGAAATATTATTTTATTATCAGTTCTGGTGCGAATACGGCAGCAGACTTCCAGGAACCAGTGGTGAATACAGTCGACTCAATGAGTTGATTACATTTGTGTTTCGTGTTCTATACATCCCAACCGTCATTTTCATGTATAATTTGTGTATATTTAATTTGAGTTTAAGGAATATGAGAGGTGAGAATTTTCAAAATAAACAAAATTTAATTACTTATATAGACTGGTAAGCGTACGCACTATTTCAAAATTTCAACATATATCCTTGGCTGTTTAAAAGTGTCATTGAACCCTTATAGTAAACTGATAATTTATTGTATTTTAGTAGTTTGCAGTCTTGGTGTGCTTTTTGGTATTATGTTTAGTATAGTGTAGTTCGCCCTTAATATTATGACATGCCCTTAATTACCCGATTCTGTTTGGGTAATCGAGTGCATCCCTCCTGCCCTATAAGAACTGCTGTACCAGAAGAAGAAAGAAGTAATTGATCTGTGAAGAAGAGTCCTGTTTGTGTGTTTATATCAACCTGAGACAGAGAGAAATCAACCGCGGCTGATTTAGTATCGGGAATCTTCACAGGTACTATTGTATTGGGTAATTGATACATTGTAGGAAAATATACTACAAACTGGCGCTGCGATAAATTAAAAGAACCTATGCAAGATAATTTTAAGGAAAATTGAAAATAATTGTTGGCGTGTCTCGGGAAAATTTTCCCGGGGTTTTCAAAATCCATTCAAATTTCTTGATTTCTCATGGCCATCCATCAATTAAATTTGTGTTTTCTAACTCATAATGCAATAAATGAATGTTTGATATTATTTTTCAAAATTTTTGTTATTAGATTCCATTATTTTCCGATTTTGTGACAAATGTTGATATTGGAAATGAACAAGATAATTTGAATTATTGATAAGCAATTGTCCAATCAAATTGCATAAAAAACATTGAAACAGAAAGTAGAAACATGTTTTTCGTCATGGCGTCAAAACACCCAAATAATGTAGAATTGCTTCGTGACGATTCGTCCCGTGTATTGCAAATACCTGTGATTTTGATAGCTTTTTGATAATTCCTTCTATAAATTATGAAAAGGCAAAAATATTTCAAAGAATAGAATGGGGCAAATTTACGCCAGAAAACATAAAAAAAAAATTCCTGAAATTATTTTTACTAGGAAAATGTTACAGTTAAAACTAGAAGTCCTGTCACAAACTGCGCGCTTATCTAGGCTTAATTGCGCGTATGAATTGCGCGCAATTGCCATATCGAATGGCATCCAAAGCACAGCAGGTTCTCCTGGTTACTTATAGCAAACACGGGCAATGTTTCTGCCAATGGACCTCCGGGTTACCCGGAGGTCCATTGGCTGAAACATTGCTTGTGCACAGGCCATATTTACAGAATTTGATAGCCTTACTATGGTCATATCGCGTAGATTAACGCGCATATCGACGTGCTATTCGTGCGCATTTCAGGACAGGACTTTTAGTTTTAACTGTAAGCATGATTGATTTCACACCACATATTCCTGGGGATGATAATGCCTGTAATAACTGTCCAGTTTGTCTACAACTTGCACAGTTAGCGGAGCGTAATTTGGATAGACAACATATGGTAAATAGAAATAAAACATCAGATTCTATTGACGATGATTATGATCAAACTGACATATTGTTTGTTTGTTTGTTGGTGGTTAACGTCACATTTATGCACAACTGACATATTAGCTCAAAGGTTTGATCAAGATGAAACTACAGTCAAATTAAGACCGGGATGCAATATTCCAAATCTTCTACAAACAGATACAAGACCCCATTCTAACAGATGTGATGATACAGCAGATGATTCACATCCTTTAAATCAGGATGATTTTACAACACATCCTTCCGATATTGAGAGATTGGCCCGAATTGTAGACAAATTGCAGAAGAAACGGGACAAAAATGCCAATATCAGAAATGAAATTCCCTCAAATCTCAGATAACAGGATCCTAATTTAAGGAATCCTGATGACCAAGTAGATTACCGAAGATATAGAGGTAATAATTTTGGTAGTCGGGGACAAAATGACCTTGATGACCAACTAGATTACCGAGGATATAGAGGTAATAGTTTTGGTGGTCAGAGACAGAATGATCCTGACGACCAAGTAGATTACCGAGGACATAGAGGTAATAGTTTTGGTGGGCAAGGGCAAAATGAACCATATAACCAATTAAATACCCAAAGATATAGGGGTGATAATTTTGGTGGTCAAAGGCAAAATTTCGGACCTCATCAAAACATCCAACAGAATCAGGGTGGAGGTGATGTCCAGTATCATAGACAAAACAGACAATATGTGCCACCGGCAGTACCGAAGCTGCCTAAAGGCTTAGAATATCATGGTAATAGTGATTGGCACTCTTTCAAATTAAAATTCATGAATTTTGCAGAGATGCAAAATTGGACATCCAAACAATGTAAAACCAACTTATGTTGGTGCTCAATGGGAAAAGAAAGTGAGTATTATGCTACCATAAATAGACAAGATCCCATGATGCAATTTTGGGATATTATTCATAAACTGGAGAAACGTTTCGGCATGTACGAACTTCCCGAAACTGCTCAAATACAATTAGGTCAAGCATGTTAAACAACCAGCATGACCTTAGAGGAATGGGCTGACCATGTGTTAACCCTTTCAGTAAAAGCATATGGTCATTTACCCGAGGATCATATGTTTAACCAAGCTATTATGAGATTTTGCCACGGAGTCTTGAATAAGGATGCAGGGCTCTTCGCTGCAAATCAAAAACCAAAATCAATTGAAGATGCCATTGACAAAGTTAAATGGTATCAGTATACCTCCATGGCAGTGTATGGACAAGATAATCGGGATGTACCTTCCCGAAGAGAGCCAGTTCATACTAATTTTGAAGAAGACACACAAGAAAGCTTTGCTAAAATTCATTTTACTAGAAAAAATAACACATCGACTCCTCAACCAGTTTCAGAAACAAATACCAAAGAAATGAAAAAATTTCTGTCAGATTTTGGCGGATTTGCAAAATCAATGACTGATGGAATGAAAACCATGCAAGATTCACTAATAATTTTGTCTGAATCAGTTGCAAAATTAACGTTAAAATTATCACAGGGTTTGGACCATGGTGTAGGATATGGCCGTTTCCAAAATCGCTCTCCCTCACCCCGTCGCCGAACTTGCTTTCAATGTGGGTCGCCAACCCATCTGGCTCAGGGATGCCCCTCTAGAAATAGTACAAATCGTCCAGCTGCTAAGAGTTCGGACACTCCACAAACTGATTCACCCAGTACACCTACAAGTAGACCTCAAGCTTCAGTCACATTTGATGAGGAAGTCGATTTAAATGAAAGCGGATGGGACGAACAGGCCTAGAGTCGGCCCCACAAGATTTAGGCTGAAAGGCTTCAAAGACATTAGATTCTAGTAATAAAATAGGGGAAAATCTCATTGAGTCAGAAATTTTCCCTGATTCTATTACAATAAATCAATTAGTAGATAAGCTATCTTTTACGGTACCAGTTACTTTAGAAAATATTAAATTAGATGCCTTAATTGATACAGGGGCCCAAATTACAATTATTTCAGACAAAATAATGGAAAAGTTAAAAGTGGTCAAGGAGATTAAGGTGAGATCTGTGGGTCGTGATTTAGACACAATTTCTGGAAAAATAATTGGCCCAGTATCAATGAAAATTGGAAAATTCAATTACATTAGAACACTTTATGTGGCCCCTATTAATACTCCCATGATTCTTGGATTAGATTTTTTTACTGGAGTATAATGCCCGTTTAGATCTGAAAAATGGCATTATGTATTTGGACAATGAAAAAATATTACTGGATTTGTTAACTTCCAGTGTTCCTAAAGCTAACAGAGTAACAGTTGCCAAGAAAATTTTGATTCCTCCAAATTCAGTTAAACAAATTAAATGTAAATTACAAGGGCCTTTACCTGAATATGTAATCGAACCTAACCCAAATAGAAATCTGCTGATCCCTCATACATTTCATACAGATGAAGCTGACCCTGTAGTCACTTTAATTAATGTACAAGATCATGAAATAATTTTGAAAGAAGGCTACAAAATAGGGGAAGCAATCAAGGGATCTCCAATTGCAATTATATCAGAAAAAGTTGAAATTGAAGTAGTAAATGACACGGTGGCAAAAATTGTAGAACAAAATTCTGAATTAGAGTTACCTGAACATTTGGAAGACTTATTTGAAAGATCAAAGTCTATATTAAATGGGGAAGAAAAACAACAGTTAAAACAACTTTTGGTTAAATAACAAAATGTATTTGCCAAACATGACTATGATTAGGTAATTTTACTGCCTTGGAACACCATATTAAAACCGGAGATTCCAATCCAGTAAAATGTAGAATGAGATGTACTCCTGCTTGTTTTGTCGAAGAGGAGCATAAACTTTTACAAGACATGTTAAAATCAGGAGTTATACAGCCATCTATTTCTGAGTGGGCTTCGGCCCCTGTGTTAATCAGAAAGAGATGTGGATCGGTCAGGTGGTGCCTTGATTTTAGAGGCCTTAATGCCATAACGGAAAAGGACACTTTCCCGTTACCTCTTATTGAAGATTGTTTAGATACTTTAGCTGGAAATAAGTATTTTTATACTGTACCAATGATCCAGACATAGCTGGTGCTAACTCTTAAATATCTAGGGCCAAACACAAATTTTGCCCCCCAATCCCCAAAATTTGCATCTAAAACCGAAAAATCATGTCCTAAATGGTCCTCCATACTTTCCCTCCACTGCGCATGCGCAGTGTCAAGGAGGTCTCAAAACTGGCGCCAATTATCATTCTTTGTTTGGCCCTTCATCAGTTCACATCTGACTGATATTTGTGCTTGTAAATCTCAGTTTAAATGATGCCAGACACGTAATTATTAGAGAAATAGTGGATCTAAAGAGGAATTAGAAGGAGAGGAAAAATGAGTGACAGGAAATAATCAGGGCTGTAACTTAAAATTTTTTATGAAATTATGTTATGTTGCCTAATTTCAAGGCATGGGCCTGTTGTTGTCATTCTTGCTATAAAGTTACACTGCTTATTCAGTGTTTCCTCTCTCCCTTTCCTTTAAGTCCCCCCTTGCTATTCTCCCATGCTTTTGGCATATATTTTCTGTAATATTATTATTAAAATTTCTTGGGAGTTTTAGCTGGGTAACAGAATGAATTCTGTTCTTTTCCCCATGTTTTCGTCCTCACCCATGGTTCTGCATCTACCATCTGATGTTCTGCAGTTTCTTCCCTGGAAGTCTCTGTTTTGCATCGGATAGTATTATTATTGGTAACTGATTTCGGGCCATGTTTTTCAGTGCCTGGAGTCATGTTTCTGGTGTTTATACACTTCTTGTTTACATTGACAACGCCGCGCCCATCTCTCAGATTTCCAGGATTTTCAATAAAAACCCTGGCAAAATCCTGGAAAAGTCTGCAAAATATTTAGAAACACTGGAAAAAACCTGGAAACCCTGGAAGAAGCACACAATTTCTCTTCTTACACCTAAACAACCCTATAAATTATCCTGGAAACCCTGGAAATAACCCTGGAAACCATGGCACTCACCCTGGAATACCATGGAAACAAGGGCAATGCCCCCGGTCCCCCGACCAAGATGGCAAATTCAAGGGAGCTGTTAGGATGCAATTTGTTCGCAGAGCGTGGCCATTTTTTAACTTGACCTGTATTTCCAACCAATTAAACCACATACTTAGTTTCGTTTCAATCAAATGATCCAAAGTAAAGTTATCATCCGGACAACACAAAAACCGTATTTTCTAAGTCGAAAAAGGGGAATAAATCCAGTAAAAATCAGTGGAGCGTGCCCATTTTCGAACTTGACCTGCATTTCCACCCAAATAAGCGGCATACTAAATTTCGTTTCAATCAAATGATCCTAACTAAAGTTATCATCCGGACAACTCAAAAACTGTATATTTTTATACTATACCAATGACCCAGACTTAGCTGGTGCTAATCTCCTTAATTCAGGGCCAAACAAATTTTGCCCCCCCAATCCCCAAAATTTGCATCAAAAACCGAAAAATACATGTCCTATATGGCCCTCCATACATCGACTCCTCTGCGCATGCACAGTGTCAAGGAGGTCCCGAAATTGTCGCCAATCATCATTCTTAGTTTGGCTCTCAAAACAGTCACACTTCTCTATTATTTGTGCTTCCAAATCTCAGTTTTCATGATGCCAGACACACATTCATGAGTGAAATGGTGGAAATAAAGAGGATACATTAGGAGGAGAGGAAAATATTTAGTGCAAGAAAATGTTCAGGGCTGTAACTTATAATTATTTTATGAAATTATTTCTAGTTGCCTTTTGTCAAGGCATAGCCCTGATGTTGTCATTCTTGCTATGAAGTACCATTGTTTGATCAGTGTTTCCTCTCTACCTTCCTTATTCCCCCCTAGCTGTTCTCCCAAGTTTTGGCTTAATTTTTTGTAATGTTTATTACTAAAATTTCTTGGGGAGTTTTGGCTTGTTAACAGATTTATTTCTGTTTTTTCCCCATGTTTACGTCCTCACCCTAGGGGTGTTTAGGCATTTTGGTCTGCATCTACCATCTGATGTTCTACAGTTTCTTCTCTGGAAGCCTCCGTTTTGCATCAGATAGTGTTTTAATTGGTGACTGATTTCGGGCCATGTTTGTTTCAGTGCCTGGAGTCATGTTTCCGGTTTGTTGACACTTTTGCTTAGGTTGACAACAGTTACTGCTGATAGTGATTTTTTGTCTTCTGCATCTCTTATTCATAGTAAGATACATTATTATTGTCCGTAAGTGTCTCATTAATTTTTTCAAAATGAATTTAAATTTTTGTCCACACTTAGGCTTTTTTGGGATCAGGGTTCCCTTTGGAAACTTGGGCTCTTCTGAAAAAAATTTTTTTTGGATTCTTAAAAAAAAAAAAAAAAATTTTTTCTTTTCAAATCGTTATTTATTAATGAATATAATGGATTGTTGTATTATGTATCTTTATTTTCAAGGATTAGTGTGAGTACTTTGATTGTTTACATTTCACTATGAATGATTATTGTTCAAATTGTAATAGGAGGAAGTCTTCCTATGATTCTCATGATCTCTGTATTAATTGTTCTCTCTGTACTCGCACTGATCTTTGTTCTGTGTGTTTCAAATGGGATGAAAAACATTGGAAACTTGTGTCACGGTATGTTGTTCCTGGAGAAAGGTCCATTCCGGTTCTTTCTCCTCAGAGTCACTCTAGTGTTTCACTCTCTTTTTCAGAGGAACAAGAACAGGGTGATGTTTCCGTGATGTCGTCCAAAAGTGTGCCTCCGTCGTCACATACAAGCGAAGAGCTAGCGGCAAAAGTGCTCATGGAGATTCGTCAATTCCCTGAAAGGAACCCGAAGGGGTTGACGTCCGCTAGCTCGACCGGGGTTGCGTCTATTCACCGAATGGGGCAGCACTCGGGTTCATCCGTTGCGGTCCAGCAGAGAGAGTCGGGTGTTGCGAGCACTATGAAACATCCACGTGCACACCCAGTGACGACGGAAAGGAGGATGGATCGGAGGAAGCCTGACAGTCCGGTGTTTAGCTTGTCCAGTTCGAAACGGGCTGCAAGCGAGAGAGGTCCCTCTCTAAAACAATAGCATCTGGGACCAGATGTTGTAGTCCGTAATGTTACGCAGTCGGAGCATACGTCCGCCGCTCGGGATGCTCCGGTATATAGGCAGTCCGCCGAGGCTACCTATAAGGCTTCCATATCCTCTCAGCAGCACACTCGACCGCACCTTGGCTATGTGACCAGTGAATTACAGTCAGCTTCGCCGACCAGGTCACGCCATCCGGTAGCCAGGGATTCGAGGCCTTCTTCATCCGGACGTTCGCATAAAAGATGTATGCAGGATGCAACGTCCAGGGAGCTTCCGGCAGCTAAATCCAGTAAGACCGCCGCTCCCCAGGCCTCTGTAACGGATGTGCTATCACAGATAGCAAAGTTAATCGCGGCATCCCAGCAACCGTCAGAGCCTCTGTCGGAACATGAAATGTCAGAAGATGCTGGGTCGGTAGGTTCCACCGCTGGATCCGGTGCGGACGACCGAGATTTACATGATTTACATGAGGTCCGGCAGGATGGCGAAAGGGATTCTGATGAATTAGATATTTCCCTTTCGGAACAACATAAAATAGCCGAAGAATTCATCCGGTATTACCTTCAAGAAGTTGTTCTGTCAGACCAAAATGCTGCGCAGCCGGATAGGAGGGTGATAGTGCCACTGGACACCGAGTTTTTTAATCGGTTTAGGGACATTGTCCCGGAATTTCCGTCACAATCCAAGAATGTCTCTCGGATTTTTGAGTTATTGAATTTGAACCTCTCTGACTAGAATTTCAAAACAAACAAAAAAAAACGCTTAGTTTGTATATATATTTTTTTAAATAAATAACACTGCTGAATATACAGTAGTCGAAGAGCGGATTATAAGCAAATCCCTCGTGCAGCGATATTTTCTTCCACCATCACCCGAAGCATAGTTGAATATCACAGCGATGTTCCAATGACAAGTTGCGTTTAAAATTGCTGGAAAGTCATCGCACTCACGAGAGTAAGGGATAAAGTAACCAAGGAAAGGCGACCGTGACGGGCAACCATGAAAACACCTGAATGAATCGAATAGATAATTGTATATGCCTGTGGGTGAGCATTCAAAAGATATGTACATGTACACTGCAAGTGAGAGGCAGTTGTAGGAATAATCGCGACAAGCGAAAAATCGGGAATTGAAACGCAGTCGTGAACTTTCCAGAAACGCGTTTATTGGTTTTTTTTGTTGCTGAAATGAATTTTTAAGTTTGTTTCTCGCATGTGAGAATATTTAATAATAATATAGACATAATAAACGATCATGCAACTCGTTACATTGGAATCAAAACACATAAAACGCAGCAACAGCGTGTTGCCCCCCCCCCCCCCTCGACATTTTAAGAGTATGAAAACGGAAACTGATTTACTGTGAAAATGGCGAGAGATCAGCAGCCAACCCAGGGCCGGCCCATGCATGTTCCAATTGGTTTCGAATTTCCGGTATTGGTACTCATGAAAAATGTAGATTAACCTTTTGGTTTGGAGGAAAGAGCAGAAAGGATACGATAGGAAAGGATTCTAAAAAAACTACCCTTAGCCCCCCATTCAACTACATGTATCTACTTTTAACAATCGGGGATTTTATAAATTAGTCAGGCATGTTCACGTACTGTTAAGCACAAATGATTCGATACAAGTGTGTGTGTGTGTGGAGGGGGGGTGGGAGGGGGGCTTCAGGCGAGGTCAGTTACCGCTTGACATGGCCATTTCGGACATCAGTGAATAGATATTTTGATTGTTGTAATTTTGTGCGGTGGGTACACAAAAGGCATCGCCAAGTGATAAAAATCACACGAAACAACAATCAAGTTTCATTCGGCTGCTGAATACCCGAAATCGGAAACAAATTCTTCCCATCTCAGTTTGATACTGGCACCTATCGTATTGAGTGCCTGGGTTAATTTTAAAAAAAATTATAAACATATATCCCCCCCCCCCCCCCCAAAAAAAAAACCAAACCAAATGCTCCTGAGTGCCAGGGGAGCAGTAATGTACATGTGACGTTAGAGGCGACTTGGTGTAGTTTCTGTTAGAAATGTATTGACAAATTGGGTGGGGGGGGGGGGGGGGGGGGGGAGGGGGGTGCAATGTTGAGGAGAGGCAGGCTGCACTGTGCTTCACATTACTCTTTTAAACGATGTAAACACCGACACATATTAGCGATTGTATCATGGACTCAAGAGTGGAATGGCTGCCCCCTCCCCCCCCCCCCCCCCCCCCCCCCCCCCCCCCAGTGGTAAACCACAATTTGAAGACCATGAACTAAAGACATATAATCAACTTTAGAAGTGACTCAGAACTATGGAGTGGATCGACCCACTAGGACCACCGACCTATCGAAAATCTACCGAGCCAGATTGGCCTGAAATTAAAACTATTCACTTTCAAAAGCCAAATAACTCAAGCCACTGATATATTTTTTTAGTGCCTGCTCCCTGTAAACATTGTTCTGTGTTGACACCTCTGAATCCAAGGTGTGAAATGAATGTACTATTGGGAACATCGGGAGGCTTATATAATTATCGGCAGCTGTTTGATTCTTTCCTGGAAACTAATCCCATTGTGGCGACTGTCTTTTTAAAAGCTTATTGACACTGGTTTTAATTTCCGAATAAACTATTGTTATTAATAGTCATCTGTGCAAGCTCGATAGACATACTGACATGCGACTTATATGTATGGTATCCACAGTCATTTTTCTTGGGGTGAGTGTCAAAATTGTCAGCTGTCTGAA
The DNA here is from genome assembly GCA_031216915.1 of Pictodentalium vernedei. Classification (NCBI taxonomy): domain Eukaryota; kingdom Metazoa; phylum Mollusca; class Scaphopoda; order Dentaliida; family Dentaliidae; genus Pictodentalium; species Pictodentalium vernedei. Next base: position 40,057,123 of record CM062294.1, read on the forward strand.
TTCTATGATATTGTTTCTTGAGTTACAAAAAAAAAAAATTAAAAAAATAACAAAGAACTCGTTCTGGATTTCAGCTGTCTGCGTTATCGTAACAAGGCTGTTATCTATCATACTCAGCCATATATTAAAGGAACCATTTATCAACCAAAGAAAGAGTACGGAGAAAATAGGAGTTCTGAGATACATCGCCAAGATTTTCTTTTTTTCAATCACTTCGACAGTCAGGCAATGGAGAGTACCAACCATGTACGTTGTTTAGGTACATGAACCTTTCTCCGTAGTTTCACAGTACTTGAGTTATCCCGAGTTGAATTTCCACTCAGTGGGTGTTTCCAAATGCATCCACTATCCACGTACTGAGTTTGAGCGCGCATTGGTTACTGAACAACTGCAGACAAAATTTGGTTTGTCTACAGAACAAGACAAGTTTTAATTGAAAAAAAGAGATGGGTCGAGTTGTATTAGGAACGAAAATTCGGGTTGGTCTCGCTATGCCGGTCGGCAGAAATTAATTAACACCACTGACGCAATAAAATCAAAGTATAGTTATTATCAAATATGTGTGTGTTTTTTTAGCTTGATTAGAAGTTTTCATCGGCGTTGTGATTGTGTTGTGATTTTCGCATCAACAATTTTGAGATGGGTTTTTTGTCTTTTTTTAACATAATTTATTAAAAAAACACACACATCTTTGATGAAAACCGTGTATTTTTAGCTTGATTAGAAGTTTTCAATGGTGTTGTGATTGTGTTGTGATTTTTGCATCGACAATTTGGAGATGTGTTTCTTTTATTTTTTTTTTTGTCTTTTTTTTTTGTACTCGCCGAACTTCACGTGTATAAAGTGTATAAATATGCAGCATTATTTACTTACTCACATCATTTAGCATGGCTAACGCTCAAGTGAATGTTAACTTTATTCCCAACAGACTTGGGGGCAGAAATCTAATATTCGAAGGGTTCAAATACAGAATAAAATCTAGAAACAACGACCGGATACATTGGACATGCTGCCAGACAGGTTGTAGAGGGACCATCAACACAATGAATGACATTGTAACAACACAAAACAACCAGCATAACCATGAAGCAGATATAGAGCAAGTAGCAGTAGATGCATATTTGGCAAAGCTGAAACGTAAAATGATAGATGGATCCAACACTGCTTCCTCTATTTACCAAGAAGAAATTGCAAGTAAGTATCCCAAGTATTTATTTATTTTTGTTCAATCAAGAGTACCGTTTTGTTTCCGAGGCGTGTCACATTCATTCATTCATTCATTCTCATTCATTCATTCATTCATTCATTCATTCATTTGAGGGATGGAGAGAGACAGAATAGGGCGAGACTGTGGTGGGTAGGGTGGGGTGAAGATAAACTATTAGAAATCATTCATTCATTCGTTCGAGAGATAGAGAGAGAGAATAAAGATGGGAGAATGGGGGAGACTAGGGGTGGGTGGGGTGGGATGACGATAAACTATTAGCATTTTTTACATAACCTAGTTTCTTTTTTCCAGACCTACGTAGAGAAGATTTTGATCCAGGGTTTATCGCCAAGATACCCACATTCTACAGTGTGAGATCAGCACTCTACCGCTCCCGTTCAAAATCAAGACCACCATTACCACGTCAACGATCCGATATAGATCTTCCTGAAATATACACAAAGACAACTGCTGGAGAGGACTTTTTAATAGCATGTGATGGGGACAACAACAAGATGCTTATCTTTGGAACTGAAAACAACCTACAACATTTATCAAGTGCGAAAATTTATTTTTGTGATGGAACATTCAACAAGTGCCCTGATGTTTTTTATCAATTGTACACTATTCATGCTTTTGTGGAAAATAAGATGTGTCCATTAGTGTTTGGGCTACTGCCTAATAAAACTCAACAAACTTATGAAAGATTTTTCCGACTTGTTGTAGAGAAAGCCAGTCAATTCGGCATCAACCTTACACCAAGACAAGTTTTTACGGACTATGAAACTGCAGCTCAAAACGCCATTCAAATAACTTTTCCAAACGTGACCCTCAAAGGATGTTTATGGGCAGGCTGTGTGGAAACATGCCCAGAAAAGTGGTTTGAAAACATTGTTCCAGGATGACGAAGAAGTTCAGTGTGTGGTGCGGAGGGCTATTGCTCTTCCGCAAGTTCCTGTTGAGCATGTCAGCAATGCGTGGTTTTTAACCCTCGAGGAGGCTCCTGTAAATGCTAGTGTAGAACAGTTCACTGACAAGTTATTGGGTGGAAGGTGACCACGGACGGTTAATGTGGAACCATTTTGACACGGTTGGGCCACGCACGATGAACCATATCGAGGGTTGGCACCGGAAATTAAGTTTATTCATCGCCGGGTCACATCCCAACATTTTCAGAATGATAGACTTCCTCAAAAAAGAACAGTCATTCCAGGAATCAACAATAATTCAACTAAGTGCAGGAGGAAAACTGGCACCCAGGAAAAAAAAGTACAGAAAAATTGACAATTCTCTGGGACATTTTAAAAGAATATTTTAAGCTGGTGAAATTGGACTACTCCAGTACCTGGACTCTGTTTCGCACAGTACTGGATTTTAATTGAATATATAGTGTTGTGAATAATTATAAATTTTATTGTCTCAAATGGTTCATTTTTTACAAAATTACATTCAACTTTTCCTCTCCAAAAATAGTTAAAAAATAGTTATCAAATAAAATGACATTTGATGAGAGGAAAAGTTGAATGTAATTTAGTAAAAAGGTTCATTTTTTACAAAATTACATTCAACTTTTCCTCTCAAAAAATAGTTATCAAATGTCATTTTACCGTGATTAAATCCAGTCACGTTAACCAACTTCATCATTAAATGAGTAAACGAATAAGAAACGGACTATAATCCTTCTCCCTTTGATGTACTTAATCTTCACACATTTTTACTAAACAATAGCAACCGGCATAGTGAGACGACCCCGAAAATTCCAATACACCCTGTTATAAAAATTCTAAAACGCGAGCACGTGTTTGAATGTTGGGGAAAAAGTTTGTCCCTTGTCCCTGTGGACTAACATGCTTCCTGCTATATTCTTTCAAACGTCATTGATGAATAAATAGATAAAATACACACCCGTTGCTTTTATTTGTCATTTCAACAGGCTTTCCTTTACGAATTTTGTTCAGTAACACGTGCATGCAAACGATTCACCTAAAACAACCGCCTCTCTGGTGAGTGAACATCCAACCACCAAAGCGACTTTTCACTGAATTTTTTTTGCTGCAACTCCTTAGGTAAACATCCTAATTTTCCAGGACAACTGAACGCCAGAACTACATGCCTGATTTATTTAAAATTTTCAATTTATTACTTTGATCAATGCCCAGCGATGGGAGTGAGGGGCGGGGAAGGCACCACTTGTTCAGATACTCTATTTTGCATAATCACTCTCCCTGTTGCATGGCTTTGAAGCTTTTTAAATATTTTAATGTTTATTATTAAGCCCTTGAAATGATAATTAATGGAGTGTGGGGGGGGCTGCAGTTTCTGTGCGCTTATAGGCCTAATTATACTAATTATTAGTGCAGGCTTATTACACACATGCAGTTATGACCGATATAACGTCTCTTTCTGGGAACGATGTTTTTGGTCTGTATAATTTGGTTTTTGTCGGGGGTGTAGGGTCCATGAGAAACGAGTCATCAACTGTCACAGATCAAGCGAATGACGTACGTTGTATTGAATGTATCCCAGGACAGCTCAAGCATGTATGCTTTTAGACGATCATAAATTGGGGTATAATACCAAAATACCCGAATATTCTTCACTTTGTTCCATCCCATTTCCTAATATCTCTGTTGACTCCTCACTACAGGTTGTACCCATGCAAAATGGATCTTCCCAGGCAGTCATAAGGCGATTAATTTTTATTATTTCGTTTTGAACACCAGACATGGTTTACCTGCTGGGCTTTAGGATTACGTTCAGATGCCTAAAAGGTGAAACTTTTGTTTTGCTTTTTAACCCAATAATGAGCGGGGTTTTCCTTTTCATTGTTTTCGGTTTTGTTTGATGGACATATTTTCAATGTGCATATTAGCCCCATTAGTTACAACCTATTATTCGGAATAATCACTCTTGCGTTTATTTGCCCAAAACAAAAACATGTCAATGGCGTCTGTATTTGGGTAGGAGTGGAGGTTTTGATTACCTTCCGCCCTGTTCATCTGTCCTTGATGGTGTTGATATACATGTAAACTGTTCATTCAGCAAGATAGCATATTGAGTTATTTGCGACAGGAGAACAGATTTGTCTCGTGCATCTTCAGTTAATAAATTATCTGCCATCAGTCATTTGAAACAACCCCATCTTCAGGAGTTGGACCGATCTCATGAAAATAAGTTTGCGACAGTGATCTCCATATTCCATACATTGAATACAGTGCCGACTGTCGGTCGACTTTAGCTTGCAGACGATATAGACATGTATGTACCATTCTTCTGTTTCTCACGCCAATGTCCCGTTGTGAAGGTAATTCTTATTTTGTCGCGCAGTTTATAAATTACTTTCGCTTATCTGCCACCACCGGCTCGCCCGGTGGGAAGGATTAAGCATAATTCGACCAACGTCGTAAACGTGACAATGCATCGTTGTTTATTAATCCTGTCTACTCAAGTCAACCGCGATCAGCCGGTGGACTATTAATTATAAGTACACCGGCGACAGCCCGTGTTTCCACGGGACCAATGGGTGACGGCGCCGGTGTCAGTCCACCCAATGGGTGTTTGAGTACAATTACACTCTGTGCGTACTGTACTTCAAATCTTAATTACCATTAACATTAATCTTCACTGTGGTTTCTGATGAAGTCTTGGCTGCCTAAATAGGCAGCCAAGACTTGATCAGAAACCACAGTGAAGATTAATGTTTGCTATAGTTCACTAAATGAAAATGATGAGCTATTACATACTTGCAGTGTGTTTTACAAACAGCAGTGTGACTCCGTAAATTAAAATCTGGCGCATGAATTGAAAAAATAGGCTCCAAGGCTAGAGCGTATTTTAAATAGTCCTGATCGGTCCCCGCCTCTGGTAGTGTTAGGTAAAGGGGTTAACTCGAATATAAATACCAATGGGAGACTGACATGCAAATATAAATGAAAGTGTCAATGACACTGTAGCTCAACTTGGCAAACTTGAACTTGGTAAGTTATAAATGAAATGGCAAAATTGAAGATCATTGGTACCAATGTTATTTTTTGAAATTTCAACATAACAGCATTGTGTGTGCACAACGTCAAGAGTAATCCATGCATTTTTAAATGTAAACTGTAAGACTGGCTAAAGGAAGAATGTTGATACACAAATGCAGTATGTTCAGAGGTTATTGTAAATGGCAACTTTTTTCACAGAAATGAATGCTTATCAATAGCTCTTATCTAAAGTTCTTGCCTAATGAGCACTCCAAGTTCAAAAACAATCCTATGATAAATGTGGACTGTAGACCATGTCAAATAATGTTGATGCACAAATGTAATAAATTCAAAGATTGTTGCTAACAGTACGAGTTTTTGATTGAAATGAAAAGAAAATCAATAGCGCCTATCTTTGTCACCCTGCATAAGCATACAAAGTTTCAAAACAATCTGATAATGAATGTGTCCTCTGAGGCATGCCAAAGGAAGATGTTAATGCACTAAGTAGAAAGTCATTGCTTGTGGCAATGGGTTTTTTTTATGGAAATTCATAGATATCCCCTGCAGAGAGTGCAAAAGGGATAAATGCACAAATGCAGTAAGTTCAAAGGCTGGTGATAACAACAATAAATTTTTATGGAAATGAAAAAAAGCAATAGCTCACATCTAGAGGTCACACAGAACACACATACCAAGTTTCAAAGTGATTCGATAATAAACGTGCCCTGAAGGTTAAAGGGAAATATTGAGGTCTGATTAAACTAAATACAAAGGTCAACATGTTTTGACAGAAATGGAAGAAAATCGACAGCTCCCATATAGATGTCACCCCACACAAACAACCAGAACACCAACACTGTTATAAGGAGAAAGGTTATCACCAATGACTAGTCGAAGTCGACTTGACTTTGGGGTATTGACTAGTCGACTTTGGGGTATTGACTAGTCGACTTTGGAATTCACTGGTCGTTTGAGCACTAGAATCTTCAACTTGCCCTTAGTTTATAACGAAATTTACAAAACGTGTCGAGTATGTCAGATTGGCCTTGCCTCACCAAAGGCTCCCTTCATAATACCTACTAATCGCCATCAACATTCGCCAGTTACTTGAAAGAGTCGGTTGCTCTGTATGTGTACATATATATTATCATCATTATGTTTATGTACAAAATGTAGTATTAGAGTTGAGCTCTTGTTTCTAAGGTCAAATCTCGACGAGTTGAAGACGAATAGAGATGTAGCCTTTAATAGGAACAGGAGCAAGACTTTGACACAACATTTTGTACATAAACATAATGGTGATGCTAGATTACCGTATTTCCTCTATGTATTGGGACACTCTGATTTGGGACACACATTTTTTTTCCAGAAAACTATATTTTTTTTATGCTCCAAAGTTTGGGACATTCAGGAGATTTGTTTCCAGTTGGCCCGTCGCTAGTAGCAGACGACACTCATAAAAAAAATTCTTGGGTAACTAAAAAATTTTCATTTTTTGCTTCCAAAACATAGCTTATGATCCCTCATTGGAATGAGCGCAATACACTCGTTCCAATGAGGGATCATAAGCTATGTTTTGGAAGCAAAAAATGAAAATATAAAAAAAATTGGACGGCGATTTTCGTATAGAGTGATGGAAAACGAATCACACACAACTTTATTCAGCATCAAATCAAGACCAGGCTGTGTTCTTCCCCCATTTTCTAAGAATTGGGACACCTGTGAAAATTTTTAGCTATCCCAATACATAGAGTAAATACGGTTATCTTACAGTTCTCAACGAAAATGCCAATAACTCGCTCAATTAGCCTTTTAACCCTTTACCTAATGTATCGGCCACATCTGCCCACGTAATTCATAAATTAAGGTGCGGAAAAATTCAAAATTGTCCAAAAAAGGTAAACAAAACCACATCATGTGACCCCTCATTGGAACGGGCTCTTCTTTTTTTGACAATTTTGAAAAATTTAAATTTAAATAATAAATTGTAATATTGTTGGCGTTGGGTAAAGGGTTAATTCCACATTCATTTACATTTACAAAAAAATTTTGGTTGTTTCGCTCCAAACTGTATGTAAGATAGCCACTGCCTCAGTCTGCCTTAAACTTTCCCGTTCCTAGACAAAGTTTATGAGGACGTTTGTTCAACATCTTGATAAGTTTGTGTGGCAATTATAATTGTTAAATTGTGTAAATGACTCATTAGAGGCAGTGCACCGTGTGTGTTGCCTCTATTGAGTCAGATACACAATTATAATTGTTAGAAGTGTTTCGTTATTTTGTTTTCACTGTTTCTAATGCAGAACCAAAAACGTTTCTTCACAAACGCCGATTGAATCTTGAACCATTCTATAAATAATAACGTAAACAAACCACAACTAGAAACGTGCTTGTATCTTGCAACAGAAGTATACAGATTTTGCCTAATACATGGCAGATTTGAGTAAGTGCTGACTCAATACATACTTATTGTAAGATAAACTTCTGTATTGAGAGGTGAAAGGAACGCTTATACAGTACGTGGAGAGTGGGTTGTAACTAAATCACCCGCGGAGTGGAGTTGACACCCAAGCTATAACTTTCAAATTTTGTACATATCGACAAACAAGAGGCCCCACGGGGCCTGAGGGCGCTCACCTGATACTGGCCGAGTCATATCACCAAAATAGCAAGGGATTCTGCCTTGTGGTTATTATCAGTTTTTCAACATAAAAGTGTTTTCTCTACTTAGTAACCCAGAGTGTTCATATGTTAGATCCCCATATTGGGTACTCAATAATTTATCTATTTATTTATTGGAATTTAAGGTCACTTTCTAAGGCTACATCATTACAGAGGCATAATTATAATATCAGGTTTGGTCAATCGTTTATGCCTATTACTGCCCACTTTACAGGGCTTTCAACGCAGGAATTGGTTACTGGGCCCAATTTTATCAATAAACCAGAACTTGAACAAATTTCAATTTGCCGCTTCTAAGAAAACTAAAAATCAAATATCAAAAGATTCTGAGAGGAGTATCAGAAAAAAAGATTTTTTAAGAATATTTCTCATACTGAATTAAGTTATACATTGGGCTCCCATAGGGAACCCAAAAACAAAAGCTTCTGAAGCAGTGGTTTGGGAGAAGAAGATTATTCAACGTTATTCCCATTTAAGGTCACTTTCAGCATCTAAGGCTACATCTTACAGAGGCGTAATTATAATATCAAGTTTGGTCAATCGTTTATGCCTATCACTGCCCACTTTACAGGGCTTTCAATGCAGGAATTGGTTACTACTGGGCCCAATTTTATCAATAAAGCAGAACTTGAACAAACTTCAATTTGCCACTTCTAAGAAAATCAAAAATCAAATATCAAAAGATTCTGACAGGAGTAACAGAAAAAAAAGATTTTTTAAGAATATTTCTCATACTGAACTAAGTTATACATGGGCTCCCATAGGGAGCCCAAAAATAAAAGCTTCTGAAGCAGTGTTTTGGGAGAAGAAGATTCTTCAACGTTATTCCCATTAGCTACACTGTTAAAAAATGATGACTCGGCACTTTTAGTCCTAGAAAAGAACCTTATGATAAAATTTTTACCATTTTTTTTCTTCCGGTCCTAAGGAAGCTTCACACCATATAAAAATTCTCAGTGCCATGTAGTTCTGGAGATATGGGCATTTAAAAAGAAAAAAATTTTTTAGCTCCTGCAGTTCCCGTGGGGGACAGGAAAACAATTTTCGGCATAAATTAGGTACTTATGACCCAATAAGCCCTCATATCAAATTTGGTTCAAATCGACTTTTTGGTTTGGAAAATAAAAATTTTGGTATAATTTGGGCTCCCACAGTGAGCCCAAATATGAACCCAGGTACCTGGCTTTACCAAACTTCACTCTCAGCCCCTAAGAATGCTGTACATCAAATATCAAAACATTTTGACTGGTGGATCTGAAAAAAAAATTTTTTTTAAAGAATATTCCTCATATTGAACTAAGTTATAATTTGGGCTCCCACAGGGAGACCAAATATGAGCCGAAGGACTTGACTTGAACAAACTTGAATCTCACCTCCCTAAGCATACTGTATACCAAATATCAAAAGATTCTGACCGGTGGATGCGAAGAAGAAGATTTTAAAAGAATATACCTCGTATTGCACTAAGTTACAATTTGGGTTCCCAAAGGGAGTCCAAATATGAACTCAGGGACTTGGCTTGAACAAACATCAATCTCACCCCCCTAAGGATGATGCATAGCAAATATCAAAAGATTCTGATTTGTGGATCCGAAGAAGAAGATTTTTAAAATATATCCCTCATATTGCACTAATTTGAACATTTGGGTTCCCATAGGGAACCCAAATATGGACCGAGGAATTTGATTTCTACAAATATGTGAATCAATGTTCCAAAGATGTTATATGTAAAATATGAAAGCTTTTAGAGCAGTGGTTTGGAAGAAAACAATTCTTTATTTTTTTCCCATTGCCTACTGTGTTAAAAAATACTGACTCAGCACTTTTTCAGAGTCCCGAAAAAGTACCCTATGATAAAACCGATAGCAATTTTTTTTTACCAATCCTTTCTGTTGGTCCCAAGAAAGCTTCACACCAAATAAAAATTCTCACTGCCGTGCAGTTTTTGAGATATAGGCGTTTTAATTTTTTTCTATTTTTAGCTCCTGTGGTTCCCACGGGGCTACAGGAAAAAAAATTTCTGCATAAATTAGGTACTTATGACCCAATAAGCCCTCACATAAAATTTGGTTCAAATTGGCCTCTCGGTTTAAAAAATAGAAATTTGGGGTGGGGCCAAAATTTTTGCTCCTCCCATAACATCGCCAAGTATAGACCTACAAACTTCTCTTGAACAAACTTGAGTCTACACCTCAAAAGGAAGCTGCATACCAAATATCAAGTCTCTGCTATTGCTGGTTCTTGAGAAGAAGATTTTTTAAGAATTGGAGCATTTTTGCCCCACCCCTCTGCTCAATATGAGCCGAAACCTAATTTGCCCAAAAATCAAAATGCCGCTATATAACCCCTACTCACATGAAATTTCATTAACATGCGGCCAGTGGTTTGGAAGAAAAAGACCCAAACACCACCTTCACGCCGGACGACGGACGACGGACGACGGACGAAAAGTGATCAGAAAAGCTCACCCTGACTTTCAGTCAGGTGAGCTAAAAACACAAGCAATGTTTCAGCCAATGGACCTCCGGGTTTAACCCGGAGGTCCATTGGCAGAAACTTTGCTGGTGCTGGTTATGCTTTGCAACAAATTTGCAATTATTGCCCGGGTGGAATCTCCACTCTGCAGGTGATTTAGTGATAATACACTCTACACGTACTGTACATGTGTATGTAGATCTCACATATTTCATTGATGACTGGCAGTTTTTACCTGCATGTAATTTATGAAACAAAAAATTTTAAAACATTACATGTATAACTAATAGAAAAATTGTTTTGCATTCCCCTTTGTTGATAATTCCAACCTCTGGCATCATTCTTGGGAAGTTCTCAAAGAGAGGTTCCCAAGAAATGAGGTGAAGGTATGAAATTATCAGCATGTGGATATGTGGTCTGCATTTCCTTGAAGCTATTGTACAACTTATTTCCACTGGTAATAGTCAGAATAATACAGAACAGCCTATGAAAAAGTGTAAAGCTCTTAGGCAACTTGAATGCATTAATAACATGATACCATTCCCATAATGTTACCTCGGCGGTGCAAAAGTAAAAAATAATGAATGTGTCAATAACACTGTAGCTCAACTTGTCAAGACCTGTACATGTATAGTATGCGACACAGCAATGACAAACATCTAGGTAATGACCAGATAACAAAGGTATATATAAAGTATTGTAACAGTCTGTACATAAATACTGACCGTAGCCTGTAACAAATGTATAGGTAAAGTATTGTAAAGGTGGGTGACAGTCAGATGCTAAACTAGAAAAGAAATCTTTGAGTCCCAGAGTGGGTCTGACTGAACCCCAAAATATTTGTTCTCATAGCACAGTGATAACAAAGGCACCCCAAAACACACTCATTCCTGTCCCAAGGTGAAAACAAAGGTACCCAAGAAGTTTCATGAAGATCAGTTCATAAATACGAGCTGTACAGAAGTTGTGACAAAAAACTGATCAGACCTAATTTCGGTACAAAATGGCCACTGGCAGCCATCTTGAATTTTGGACCGCACTCAGGAACAATCGTTCTCGTCCCAAGGTGATAACAAAGGTACCCAAGAAGTTTTGTGAAGATCGGTTGATAAATACAGATTCTAGCCCGAGCCGTATTGACATGTGCACTTACAGTGTATAAGTAGCACTAAATAAATCAAAATTCCTCAAATTTCCATAATTTCTGCACGAGAAAAAAACCCGTACTGTATGTGATGTATTCCATTCTACTAAACATTCATACAAAAATTTATTCAAATCAGAACTTTCATACAGAAGATGTGTACAAAAGACTGACTGCACTCTAATTTTGGTACAAAATGGCTGTGGTGACCATCTTGAATTTCGGACCACACCCCAAAACACTCGTTCTCATCCTACGGTGATAACAAAGGTACCCAAGAAGTTTCGTAAAGATCGGTTCATAAATAAGGCCTCTAGCCTCAGCCGTATAGAAGTTGTGTACAAAAAACTGATCAGACCTAATTTCGGTACAAAATGGCCACTGGCTGCCATCTTGAATTTTGGACCGCACTCAGAAACACTCGTTCTCATCCCAAGGTGATAACAGAGGTACCCAAGAAGTTTCGTGAAGATCGGTTGATAAATACAGCCTCTAGCCCGAGCCGTATTGACATGTGTACTTACTGTGAGTAAGTAGCACTGAAAAAATCAAAGTTCATCTAATTTGCATAATTTCTGCAAGAGAAAAAACCCGTATTATATGTGATGTATCCCATGGTACTAAACATTCACACAAAAAAATTTTCAAATCAACGCTTTCATATGGAAATTCTGTGCAAAAATCTGATTGCACCTAATTTTGAAAAAATGGCTGCCATCGGCCATCTTGAATTTTGGACCGCACCCAAAAATGCTCGTTCTCGTCCCACAGTGATATCAAAGGTACCCAAGAAGTTTCGTAAAGATCGGTTTATAAATACAGCCTCTAGCCCGAGCCGTATTGGCATTTGCACTTACAGTGCTGAAATTAACACTGAATACATCAAAGTTAGTCTAATTTGCATAATTTACGTACGAGAAAAAAACCCATATTATATGTGATGTATCCCATGGTACTAAACATTCATACAAAAAATTATTCAAATCAGCGCTTTCATATGGAAGTTCTGCGCAAAAATCTGATTTCCCCTAAGTCTGTACAAAATGGCCGCCAGCGGCCAACTTGAATTTCGGATCGGACCCAAAAACATCGTTCTCGTCCCACGGTCATAACAAAGGTACCAAAGAAGTTTCGTAAAGATCAGTTCATAAATACGGCCTCTAGCCCGAGCCGTATTGAATTGTAGACGGACAGACGGACGACTGGCCATGGCATAAGCTCAAATTTGGCTTCGCCAAAGTTGAGCTAAAAATGAAGTTACTGCTGTAGAAGTTTTCATGTCCTGTTTAGTGGTGTTAAAGATCATTTCAGCATCTGTGACTGGCTAACATCTCCAGGTAGTGAGAACTTGCATCCCACAGTAAGACAAAAGAAACAAATGAGTTATGTGCGGTACTTATTCTTTCGCAAGTAAAGTAACTGATCTTTTTATCTGATTTACAGGATGAAATCATTCAACGCCTCAGGGGCAATAATGTTGCCTTCTGTGTGAGCCAGGCAATGGCCTTGTATTTCACAACGGATGATTTGGTAGAGAAATCGCTATTCGGTAAACACACTAATAAAACAATTCAGCAAAAAGAAGCATTGAGCAGTGATGCTGTTCAGAATGTTTTGGGTAAATTTGATTTTTGCTCCATAAATAAGGAGATTCCTGGTGAAGTTGATAGTGATAATGCAACAAACATTACATATTTGAAAGTACTGAAGACAAGGTCATTACAAAACATTCACTCTCATGCCTGGTGCATTTGATAGTGATGATGCAACAAACATTACATATTTGAAAGTACTGAAGATAAGGTCATTAGAAGACATTCACTACCATTTTTTATCATATGACTCGTGCGTTTTGTTCACATTAAAACATTTGATATTTTGTTTTCATATTAATCAGTGATAAATAATGCCTTCCGTCAATTTCATTGGTCAATTTCAAAACTAGACAATTTGATTGGCTGAACAAAATACAACTGGGCGACATTTTCATAAATTGCATAATTAGAGTTGGGAGCTTTCATTGGTCAATTTCAAAACTGGACAATTTTATTGGCTTAACAAAATACAACTGGGTGACATTTGCATAATTTCAGCAGGGAGAATTTACGTTATCTGTCCTATTTAGGGTGGGTTATATTGTATTAATCTTTTACCTGCAAGAAAAACGCCATTCATTTTTTTTTATATTTTCACTTTTTGCTTCCAAAACATAGGTTATGACCCCTCATTGGAACGAGCTCGATGAGCTCGTTCCAATGAGAGGTCATAACCTATGTTTTGGAAGCAAAAAATGAAAATTTTTAGTTATACGAGGATGTTTTTTCCAAGTGCCGTCTGCAAGTCAAGTTAGGTGATGGGTTAAAAAGTCATACTAAGTGGCTAATTTGTGCATGTATGTGTCATATGATAAATAGAATATGAAATGAGTGTTTCTCTCATATAATATTTATGAAACTTGTCCGAATTTTCCGTTTGGGCTCGCCAGAGGCTCGCCAAAACGGAAAATTCTTAGACTCGTTTCATAAATATTATATGAGAAGAACACTCATTCCATATCCTCTATTTACTTATTCCCCCATCTGCCAGTTGGGGACACTTCATGTCCGTCAGACCATCTGTCCATACCGAAATTGCATCATACACTACACTCACACCTTTCAAGCCAGCCATCTGAACTTTTGTCCAATGCGAGACTACATTCAAGACATTACTATGTTAGATGGTCACAGAACTCGCTTGGTTTTTTTTACACATTTATTTCCCCTTATCGACTTGGAAAATGTCCAGTCTTTTTTAATCGAGTGAACCTTCATGGAGTAATCAACTCCTTCCATAGTTTCTAATGTTGAGATTTGAAACTTTAGGATATGATTTCACACACATTGGAGATGTGCCACATCTATAAAGTTTGCAGAAAAAAAATTTCCACAAAATTATTTCCCTTTATTGACTTGGAAAATTTCCAGAGTTTTTTTTAAATGAGAGTGACTTCATAGTGTAATCATCTCCTCCTGCTGTTTTTTAAAGTAGTGATTTTAACTTTCAGAATATGATTCCACACACAATGAAGATGTGCAACATCTAGAAAGTTTGTGGAAAAAATATCTTTTTCATAAAATTATTGCCATTTATGGACTTAGAGAATTTACAGTGCTTTTTTTATCGACTTGGAAAATTCCAATGTTTCCCATTTAATGCCATTAAAGGTACCAACAGGGTATAATAAACCTCCCTAGTTTCTGATGTTGAGAGTTGAAAGTTTAGGATATGGTTATACATGCTTTGAAGAAATCAAATTCACCTGAGAAACAGATTTTTTTATTTTTTTAGGCCTTAATTGAATAAATATTGTTCAAGCTAAGAATAAAGCGGACTTAGTTCCAATTTTTACGAGTTTCTTGTTTTATGGGCACATGTTGAACACATGTATCAACATACAGGCTTTTGGTGATCATGCAGAAGGAAATTATAAGTACCTTGGCAGTGTTTTTTGTTTTTTCCTTTGTTTAATAGCGTACAACTCCTTACATGCAGCTGGCAGATATTCAAGTCAAGGACTGGATTTCTCTTGCCACTGATATAAGCATAATTTGGGCACAATAATCAAATTCCGCCACTGTAAATTGAATTAACTTTTCGACCAATGATTTAATGAGTTAAATATGGATCAATTTTTTATCAAATCTTGTCATGGCTGCTTCATGGACATGACTGATCTGAGGAAAAATATTTTGAAAATACTCAGTGGGTTAAGAGTTGGTGACACTTTCAACAGCCGAATCACATCATGTTGGAATTTTGACACTGTTTTCATATGAAGTCTTGGCTGCCTGTACCGGTAAAAAATCAGGCCTTCCCGAATTGGGCGAACGGTTGTTTCGTTCGCCCAAAGGTTACCTGAATTTTTTTAAGGCGAGCCATTTTTCCGTTCGCCCAAATTAAAACATGTAAACCAAACAAATAAAAGTGATTCCGAAAAATCCTGCTCAGATCACTGCGATTTTATTTCATCATCGGAAATTCCGAATTCATTCTGTCATAGACGATTCTGTGCACTGAGCTAAATTTATTTATAGACCAGTGATTCTGTGTTTGCCTTGCGGATGTTAAAAATAACTGCGCAGCGATCGTGTGCAATCGTCTTCAACGTCATGCTCGATGTTGACCTTTCATTTTCGCAATAAATTTCCAATGTCAAACTTATGTTTTAGCATTTTCTAATAAAAGAATATAAGTATAGTTTCCCTTGAGAAAAAAAACTTTAAATATTTTACTATTTTTATAAATATTATCGCAAAAGTGGCACAAAATCACATGAATATTATGTTAATTAATCGGAACAAACATGGTCACACATGTACTTTCGAAATAGTGAGAGTAGTGCTCCACATTTCCGCATTCTATTGAATGAATGACAGTATATATAAGTGTGAAACACGTAATTTTTTGTGCATAAAATACTTACATACAAACCATGTTAAATAAATTAAAAGTGAAACAAACAACCGAGTCTGTGGGTGTGAAGACATCAGATAACCTAGGCTTCCTTCATGTTACATTTATCATAAAATTATGCAGTTAAGCTTTATTTGGTTGGCATTATCAGTATGTCGAAAAGGGTTACCTTATATGAAATGGGTTACCTAAAAAAATTCAAGGTATATGAAATGGGTTACCTAAAAAAAATTCAAGGTAAGCCGTTAAATGGGTTACCTTAAATTTAAATTTGGGAAGGCCTGAAAATCAATTGTGATCAAAATTTGTAAATAATGCTCACCTTTGTACTTGATGACATATGCCTGCACTTCTCTTGAATGGTTTCATATATTTCCTTGCATACACCAGGCCACGATTCTTGTACTTGATGACATATGCCTGCACTTCTCTTGAATGGTTTCATATATTTCCTTGCATACACCAGGCCACGATTCTTGTACTTGATGACATATGCCTGCACTTCTCTTGAATGGTTTCATATATTTCCTTGCATACACCAGGCCACAATTCTTGTACTTGATGACATATGCCTGCACTTCTCTTGAATGGTTTCATATATTTCCTTGCATACACCAGGCCACGATTCTTGTACTTGATGACATATGCCTGCACTTCTCTTGAATGGTTTCATATATTTCCTTGCATACACCAGGCCACGATTCTTGTACTTGATGACATATGCCTGCACTTCTCTTGAATGGTTTCATATATTTCCTTGCATACACCAGGCCAGGATTCTTCTGCAGGAATTTTTTCCATTTTCTTCTCAGACTCCTGTTTCCGGTCTACTATTGCCAGTAATTAAGTATACTCTTAACCCTTTACCTAATAAATCAACTGCATCCGCCCATGTAATTTGCAAATTAGGCAGATGAAAAAAATATATTTTTAAAAAAATTTCAACAAAACCATATCATGTGACCCCCTCATTGGAACGAGCTCATTGAGCTCGTTTCACTGAGGGGTCACATGATATGGTTTTGTTCAAATTTTTTGAGAAAAAAAAACAAAAATTAAAATAACAAATTTTGATATTATCTGCAATGGGTAAAGGGTTAAGAAACAAAATATGATACTCTGACTTTTAAATCGGTCACAATCACCTACGTTCACATAAATGGAGGTGTGTAGGGAGCTCACTGGCTCAGTGGTAGACTGTTGGGACTTCTATGCTAGTGGTCTGGAGTTGAATCCCCATCCGGGATGACCACATTGTGACCTTGAGCAAGGCACTTTCTCCCGGTTGCCTACATGGAGGTAACCCGGAGGTCCATTGGCAGAAACATTTCCGGTGTTTGCTATGAGTAACCAGGAGAACCTGCCGTGCTGGATGCCATTCGATATGGCAATTGCGCGCAATTCCTACGCGCAATTAAGCCTAGTTAAGCGCACAGTTCGTGACAGGACTTCTAGTTTTAACTGTAGTCCCTGCCACTATTAAATATAAATTTCACCCTTTGACTCTAGTGGTATCTTCCATGCAAGATCAATGCAGCAGTTAGAAGAGTCCATATTCATTATTTGGTGTAGACCAATCAGTATCTTCAACGTGCAGCCGTTGAAAATACTGATTGGTCTACCCCGCAATATTTTATTGAACAGCCATCCTATATAGTGACGTATTATGTTCCTGGCCAGAAAAGGGCCGCTGGGGTTCAACGGGTTAAGGTTTCCTAGTAATGTTGACAATGAACCAAGGCTCAAAATAAGCGGTGTCGCGTCACTTTTTGCTATGCAAAACTTCCAAAAAGCTACACAATGTTCAATTATGTATAGCATTTTGTGATACAAGATAATCAACTGCAGCCTGTTAGGCTGCAGTTGATTATCTTGTATCGCAAAATGTAAATGAAAATGATTAACTCTCCATCAAGCATCATTAGCAACTTCATATGTGAGATGAATTCTATTGGTTTAAATTCTTCCTGTTCTTACAACATTTTGCATAAAATGTCCATTAAAAATAACTTCAAGCCCATCAAATTAAAAATCCCAACTTCCATTTTGAGAACTCTATTAAACAACCATGACACCAATTGAAAATATCCAAGTCCATGCAACCCTTAAAGGCAGTTCAGTTAAAAAAAAAACATAGTAAATGTTTCATGTGTTGCAGATCATTTGGAAATGCCCAGAAATGGATGGAAACTATTCTATCTACTTAGAAGAATTCAATACAAAACAGCATAACAAAACTCTGGTATACAAAAATAGCTATGTAATTTTTACAAAATGCTATTCATTTTTTGGAAATGTGTAGCATTTTGCTACGCAAAGAAAAAAAGTTATTTTGAGCACTGCAATGAACTACATTATAGATTTATTTATTTTATTTATTAGAGTTTAACGACACGCTAACAGCCAAGGTCATATCGTGTCGTGAGTTCTACGGGTGGAGGAAGCCGGAGTACTCGGAGAGAACCACCAAGCAATTACAAGCAGCTTCCAGCTCCCCAACATCGTGACTGCAGCACAGGCAGGGTTAGTTGGTTGAAGACATGCGCACCATCGACGTGCAGTATGCCTTAGTACACAGCGTTATCATGCCCCCATGTGGACAAACAGGGTTAAGTGCCTTGCCCAAGGACTCAATGCGGGAGTCCGAATCAATCGCTCAGACGGTCACCCATCCAAGGACTAACCGGGCTCGACGCTGCTTAACTTCAGTGATCTGACATGAACCAGTTACCACAATGCCAATGCACCCCCACCACATCATAGATATGGTTGGATTATTTTACCAGCTGGGATTTGAGCCATCCCAGGCAAAACAAATCAGGTTTTTAGTATCCCAAACTCCATTGGTCATCTTCAAGACGCCACTGATTTGATTCAAGGTTTGATTCAATTTCAAATAGAGAGGATTTGATCAGAGATTCAATTCAAATCGAAAATGTGTGATTTGCAGGGCCCTACTGTTAGAAAACAGATTTGCTAAATCTTACATATGTAACAAACAACGATTACATAAACAGAGGTGAGTATTACAAGAATTGAGCTGTTTGGGGTCATGCATTACCAATTTGGAATACTGGTCATTATGGATGTTATGTCAGAAAGGATTAAATGAAATTAATTCTTGTGATTGAAATTCATATTCATCACTCTCCGCTCTGCGATTTGAAATAATTTCTGAACCTCGTTAACGAAAATAGATCAGAGGCTCAGTAAAGTTTAGATTTTAACTGGTTGAGTGCATGAAGCCATTACTACATACAGTTAAAACTAGAAGTCCTGTCATGAAATGCGCACAAATAGCATGTTGATATGCGCGTTGATGTACGCGTTATGGCCCAGGTAAAGCTATCAAATTCTGTACATATGGCCTGTGCACAAGCAATGTTTCAGCCAATGGACCTCCGGGTAACCCGGAGGTCCATTGGCAGAAACATTGCATGTGTATGCTATGGGTAACCAGGAGAACCTGTCGTGCTTTGGATGCCATTCGATGCGGCAATTGCACGCAATTCCAACGCGCAATTAAGCCTAGATAAGCGCACTATTCGTGACAGGACTTCTAATTTTAACTGTAGTATCTATCGGCTTTGAGAGTACAAGTGCAAAAGTCAACATTTTCTTTGCTCGTCATTCATATTCAGGTAAACACAAATATTTTTAATAAATTTATTTTTTTACAAATGATTGGACAGTGCCCACAGGCACACTACAATAATTTGTGATAAAACAAGTTTTGAATGACAAATTCAGACCACCAAAAATTATCAAGCCTTCAACTAGTTAAGAAACTCCTTCAAAAATCAATTTTCTCAGTTCTCAATCATCTGAAATTTGAAAGTACAGTGGAGCTCACATAATTGGATATCTCATAACTGAATAACCCTGTTAACTGAATATAATTTCTAAACACAAAACCATTTACCATACTTCCAGTACAAATCTGACCTGTTAATTGAATATAGGTTATAGAGTAAACTCCTGTTAATAGAACAAAAAGTTTTGTATCATGTTGAGAAATTACCTTGACTCTCCCCAGTTTTCCTTTTGTTTATTGACCTATTTGGCCTCAATACATCCAATACAGGCATTTAATCTATTATATTTCGTTTGACAGAGCTCATGGAGCTCTGTCAAACAAGATATAATAGAATAAATGCTAAGTTTATCTCTAGAATAGAGGACATTGACATAATCCATTAATTGAATACTCCAGTTAATTGAATAATTTTCATTGGCAAAGTGGCTATTCAATTAAGAGGGTTCCACTGTACTGTTAAAGGTTCCGGGAGTAATCTATGCATATTGAATAGCAAAAAACAGACCTCATATTTATATAGTTATACAAGATTAATGCTTCATATAGTAAGGTTTAGTCCCTATACTGGAGAGTTTCTTATTTCACAGCCCATGTTCAACATCCAGGCTTTTGATGGTATGGCAGCAGGAAATTACAGTACCTTGGTAGTTTTTTGTTTGTTTATTAGGGCTATCACGAATAATTGATGGTCATGCTGAAATCGATCAGTATTTTTTGTTGTTAAAGAATCGGTAAATTTTACCCCCTTCTAGACGTTTAATAATTAAAACCAAATTTGATGAAAAAACTATTGTTTCTAAAGATAAAATGTCAAGAACTCCAAGAAGACGTTAGAAGCATTTGTCTTGTAGGTACATTCAAAGCGTTGATGTTCTGAACTTTTAAACTGTCAGTGTAATAATCAAGACCGATCAGCAGTTGCGAACTTGTGAAGTTTCAGGCTTGATTATTGCACTGGCGGTTCAAAAGTTCAGAACATCAAAGCTTTGAATGTACCTAAAAGAGGATTGTCTTCGTTGTTTACTTGAGGTAGGCCAACTGACTTGAACTTCATTTTTAACAACTTCAAAGAGAGGGAGAGGGATCATCTAGGTAGGATTAATCGATTATTATCGATTATTTGCGCTTATTAATCAATTCCTAATTTTCCTAAATTCAAAAACAGCTCTATAGTTTATTGCAGTTCAATGACAGCCTGGGTCACTTTGAGCAAGAACCTTGGTATTGGTTTTAACTGAACTTAAATTAAATGACGAAAAAACTGAGCTGATAGTATTTTCCTCAAGATTCAGACCCGCACCAGACACTCTGCCACGGCTCATGGTTGGTGATGTAGTGATTAATCCGTCAACTAAGGTTTGGAATTTAGGTGTCTATTTCGACAGACACCTAACTATGGCTGATCATATTACCAAAATATGTCAGTCTGCCAACTGGTACCTCCGTAAACTGGGTCGCTCTTGAAAAATTTTGACGAAGAAGGCTGCAGTGTGCCTGGTGCATGCATTTATCACATCACGCTTAGATTATTGCAACTCATTGTTGTATGGGCTTCCAGGCAAGCAGATACAAAGGTTGCAACAAATACAGAACACAGCTGCCCGTATTGTCTCACTGACGAAGCGGCGCCAACACATAACTCCAGTCCTGAAAGATCTTCATTGGCTTCCTATTTCATCACGGATTCAGTTCAAGGTCTTACTTTTTGCACACAGGGCTCGCTGCTGTGATCTGACCCCGGCTTATATAAGCGACCTAGTGGTTCCGTATGAGCCTAAACGCACGTTAAGGTCTTCTATGCATGACTTGCTTGAAGAGACTACCTGCAACTTGGTATCATATGGTGGCCGCTCCTTCTCTCATAGTGCACCTAGGCTTTTCAATGAGCTACCCATTTCAGTGCGACAGACTGCGCCAAGTGCTTTCAAATCGGTACTGAAAACCTATCTTTTTGGTAAACCATACTCGGAGTGATTTCCGCGTAGCACTATGCAAATCTACAGTACAGAAGTACTGTCACATGTAACCATGATTTTTCTTGTAAAGCGCCATGGAACTTTTTATTATTGTGAAATGAGCGCTATATAAATATCTATTATTATTATTATTATTTATTATTAAGTCTTGGCTGTACATCAAGACAGTCATGACTTAACTGAACACCACTGCAGAGTCCAGGTATTACATGTACCTTATTACAAAGGAGCAAAGAAAGAAGATGAATTCCCTGGGCTTTTAACCCTTTACCCAATGCAGACGATATGAAAATTTATTATTTTAAATATTATGTTTTCAAATTTTTCAAAAAATTTCAACAAAACCATATCATGTGACCCCTCGTTGGAACGAGCTCAACGAGCTCGTTCCAATGAGGGGTCACATGATATGGTTTTGTTGAAATCTTTCGAAAAATAATATTTTTTCAACTGCTGAATTTGCATATTACACGGGCGGATGAGGCAGATTCACTGGGTAAAGGGTTAAAACATTAAAACACTTTCAGAATCTATATTACAAGAATAAAATGAACATTTTGCAAGAATGAAAGTTGCTCTTGTAAAAATCATTAGTGAGAATCAATCTGGATTCTTGCAGGAATTTTTTGACCTGCAGCAATTTCAAATCAAATCTAACCAAAATTTGAAAATAATGCTTACCTTTGTATCTGAGGATATATTCTGAAACCTGTCTTGAAAGACTTCACATACCTCAATGGATAAAGTGGATAAAGTTGGCCAGGATTTTTTGGAAGTAATTTTCTCTTTATAACAGATGACAGCCAGTTCACATTGATGCCCATGATCATTTGAATTCAAAAAAGGAGAGGAAACATAGCCACCTGGAAAGACATATCAATTTGATTTACTTGAAATTTTCTAGGAATTAACAGGGACATCACTCAGGTGGATTTTGGGGTGTCATCCCCAAAACCCCCACCTCCCCACCTTAATAATTAATAATTCATCCATTAATGACATCTTTGTGGAGTCTTTAGCTTCAGAGTTTCTGCAAGGTCAAAAATAGTACTGAAATGGTTAACCAGATAACCGGTTTGAAATCGGTTACCTACCTAACCGATTAAAAAAAACATTGTCTTTCCATGGTTAAAACGTAGTAAATCTCCTTTGGGATAGATTACACCTCGAAGCACTGGTGCATATATTGAGAAATAATCGACTTTGGCATTCAAGACTTTGTTAATGATCGGCAATTTCTGTGAGTTCTCAGTAACCACAGAAACTATTCTGTAGTATGTATACAAATGAACGTTGTCGAGTACTTGACAACGTTCGTTTGTATACACACTATGGAATAGTTTCTGAGAATGCTGCTTTCTAATTCCTGTAGTTTTGATCCCAGATTCGGTGAAATAATGGCTACGTTTAACCGAATATTATCCGGTTATTGCTCTCGGGTAGTCAGTTGTGAAAATGAGCCAACCGTTTCAGCCCTAGTCAAAAACGCATATAGTTAAAACTAGAAGTCCTGTTGTGAACTGTGCGCTTATCTAGGCATAATTGCGCGTAGGAATTGCGCGCAATTGCCATATCGAATGGCATCCAAAGCACGCAGGTTATCCTGGTTACTCATAGCAAACGCAGGCAATGTTTCTGCCAATGGACCTCTGCTATGGTCATAACGCACAGATTAACGCGCAGATCGACATGCTATTTGTGCGCATTTCATGACAGGACTTCTAGTTTTAACTGTAGGCTGTTTTGGAGATGAAAATGCACAAGCATCTCCATTACCATGGCTTGCAGAAGAGAGTACTATTTTTAATTACACACCTGTCCTATGAAAACCCCATCTACAGCAACACTAAACCATGTGGAAAATGAAAATCTGTTCCTCACAAATGCGAGGAACGGAAATCGTGCACGGACTATTTTTAAATAGAAGCGAAATTTCACTGGAATTTTCTACAACTTGGGCAACGCAATTACAATTTGAATCGCTAGCGCTAGCTGAAAATCATCTCCTGAGTTCCAATGTGTTGTATGTGCCAGTAGGCTTATGGAACACATTGGAACTCAGGGAGCGAAATAGTAACACAGGTTACGTGTGCAAATTTGGTTGGCAATAAAATGTGTTCTTTTTAGTTGATAGTTGTCAAATGAATTGCTGAGTGTCCTTCTAGGAAGTTTTTTTATAGATTTATTTATTTATTGGTGTTTAAGGTCATATATTTATGCACAATGGCTAATCATGACCATGACAGTTTTACGGGTGGAGGAAGCCGGAGTACCCGGAGAGAACCACCGAGCAACAGCGAGCAACTGTCAGCTCCCCAACATACTAACTCTACACAAGCAGGGTTAGCATTGGTTGAAGACAGGTGCACTATCGACGATCAGTACGCTTTTAGTACATTGCGTCACCGTGCCCTCACTCGGGCAATGGGGTGAAGTGTCTTTCCCAAGGACACAACGTGGTTGCCGCAGGTGGGATTCAAACAGAGGACCTCTCGGCTTGCAGCCTGCACCTCTACCTACTGAGCCACCGCGCCCCCCAGTTTTTTATAGATGGGAAGGCATGTAATAAACACAGAATGGCACGTGTGTGAATGAGTTCCATCCTTCCACACTGGTACTCGTGCCATAACGATTAACCCATTCACACGCGCATGTTGTTCTGTGTCTGGAATGTGCCCAGGATAAATCTGCTCCCTCACATCAGTGGCATTTTTAAACTGTGTATCAACAGATGGCCTCATCATTCTTGAGTTTGTATCAGCAGTATCAGTTAGCTGCTCTCACAGGATAAAATCATCTCTCAGTTAGTGCTCAAACGACTAGTGAATTCCAAAGTCGACTAGTCAATACCCAAAAGTCAAGTCGACTTTGACTAGTCATTGGTGATAACCTGTCTCCTTATAACAGTGTTGGTGTTCCGGCAGAGTGCTGAAGGTCCAAATTTGGCTTCACTTGGGCATTCATATACAGCAACTTACTGGAGCATTATTCTGTTAATGTGCTTCTAATTATGCTAAGAGTGAAATTATATAGTCTTATTTATTTAATTTGCCTTGTTGCGATTTATGGGAGAGTGCCAACAAGGCAAATTAATAACATATCCTGATAGCCCAAAATAATTCAGCACTCTACTAGTACCAGTTAAAACAAACTACTGTCACAACTATTAGATGGCAATAGATGTATACATTGATTGCTCAATATTGCTGTTCAAACTGTCTGACAGTGGCAGAGAAGGGATACTATTTACCTAAAAGCTTGAACTCCTCTGACTAGTCGAATACACAATTGAGAGTCGACTACTGGTTTGCACAGAGTCGACATCGACTAGTCGACTAATCATTTGAGTACTACTCTCAGTGTATTTCATTGGCTACTGTATCAGCAAATCTTGAGCTTTCTCTTGCAGAACCACTAGGTATAAATACATCTTGCAGCAGCAAAACATTGCCATTGGGAAGATGTATTAGTAATTCTGCAATTTCTCTGAGCATCCCCAGATATCAATAGCCACTACTAAATTAAAATCCAGTCTTGTTCTTGCTATTATTCTAGTATATTCTAAGTAGGCTAGATGGTGAAACCCAATGGTGTATTCCATGCTGTGAAATAAATTCTTTTGTGGATTTGTTCACA
Organism: Pictodentalium vernedei; assembly: GCA_031216915.1. NCBI lineage: Eukaryota > Metazoa > Mollusca > Scaphopoda > Dentaliida > Dentaliidae > Pictodentalium > Pictodentalium vernedei. The sequence goes on from CM062294.1 coordinate 40,082,483, forward strand.
AGTTTAGGATCATAAGGCAGAAAGTACTCCTCCAATATGCGTTGATAGAATGTACTATCCATAATTCCACCAAATATGGCTATTCTTTTTGCACACTTATGTGATATTCTGCCCCAAATATGAACTGAATAGGGGTGCTTGGGTTTAGGAACTCCAGGGCTGACACTTACTTTTTTTCTGTACATTTTGCTTAGTGAATTTTCAATTTTTACAGTACACTCATCTGTGAAAATCACGTCACCAAATCGTTCACGATTTTGAACACACTCTTTGGCAAATTTTAGTCTTTTGGGTTTGTATGTTTCTCTCACTATTTTGACAATACCTTGTCCTTGTGCGACACCAGTTCAACTCCGGCCGTGCATGGCATAATGTTGAGGGGCTATACCAATTTCAAAGTCTTGGTACATTCCACAAAGTTCCTGAGCCGTGGTTTCAGCATTGTCTTTCATTGTTTTATCTATTAAAAGCTGTGTCTCTGGATTTAAAATTCTTTATTTTCCTCCTCCACCCCTATCTGCTATGCTCCCTGTTGCTTTGAATTTCCTGTAAATGTTACTGGCCATTCTGGGATCGACTTTAGTTTTGTTGTGATGCCTTAACTGTCGGATTATTTCTGCATATGTATAACCCGATTCCTTGAGATTTACAATTTTTTTTCTCACACTGTAGGGAACTCTTGTACGCAAAACTGGTAACATGCTTGAAAATGAACATGGTCACTGAAATTTTAAATTCATTAAAAAACAGTGGCATTAAGAGACGAAAAGCACATTGATAATATCTGACCACTGTCAAACCCATCACCACTCCAATTAATTAAATTAATTACTTACTGAAACAAACAGACAGTGGCAGGAAGCACACACAAAAGCCCCTTTATTTGCATTTAAACAATACTTTTTATTAATAGAGGATTATGGATGTCAGGGACCGACCTGGGTATGCGCCAGTGCGTATTTGGTTCTGAAACATCAGGACCTGGCTCTTAAATCTCAGAAATAGGCTTCTCAGTTGGCGCGTAACTTCAGATCATATTTTGATATTCTTTCGATGGATAATCGAGAGAGACACTCTTGCATGTATTATATATATGATTTTCATTTATCACTGTTGTAGAGTGCTTAAGTTAATACTTCAAGTCTTAATTACCAAGCATTTATCTTCACTGTGGTTTCTGATCAAGTCTTGGCTGCCTAAATAGGCAGCCAAGACTTGATCAGAAACCACAGTGAAGATTAATGTTTGCTATAGTGTACTAAATGAAAATGATGAGAGCTATTACATAGCTATTACAACTTGCTGTGTGTGTAACAAACAACAGTGTGACTCCGTAAATTGAAATCTGGCGGATGAATTGAAAAAAATAGGCTCCGAGGCTAGAGCGTATTTTAAATAGTCCTGATCGGTCCCTGGATGTGATAACAACACATCAACTGGAGTCTGTTATGTACATAATATCATCTGCAGTGAAACACTAACTTTTCAACAATCGGAAGCTGCTTTTATTGTAATTAGACAATATTTATGTAATACAACCAGAAACGATTTTGTCACTCTCAAGTGCGGTAAGTACCAAGAAGTCTTTCATCTCTCAGGGGAAGGTAATGCTTCGTTTATCAACTCAACTAACAGTCGCGGAAGTGTGTGTGTGTGTGGGGGGAGGGGTATACATGGAGTGAAAATTCCATTGGGCTGGTGTTTCCATTCAAAAGTCCAATTCCTGTACCGTGGTTCTATTTTATTCAGACACGATACTGAAATTAAAACTGTGACTGATCACCGTGTAAGACAACTATAAATTCAATTGAGCGATGGTCGAAAGCGTACAGAGCGAAGCTTCCTTGGCCACGATGTACATATGGTCTGTGCACAAGCAAAGTTTCAGCCAATGGACTTCCGGGTAACCCGGATGTCCATTGGCAGAAACATTGTCTGTGTTTGCTATGAGTAACCAGGAGAACCTGCCATGCTTTGGATGCCATTCGATATGGAAACTGCGCGCAATTCCTACATGCAATTAAGCCTAGATAAGCGCACAGTCTGTGACAATACTTCTAGTTTTAACTGTACATGTATTCCCTTGTTCACACAGTTCTCAAAAACTTTCAAATTTCCATCGTAAACACAGTCTTGTAATGCTTTCGGTTAAATGTCTTTTCTCATTTTTCCCCTTTTTTTAAAAGTATATTCTGCATTGGTCGTATTTGTACAAAAGTGGGAGGCTGAAGCAATCCGAAGTGTAACTGATTCTATCCTGTTTCCCAGTTAAGTATGATTTGATGAATGAATGTTCATCGATGACGATATACAAATTTTGATAATATTGTTATACCAGTGGTGCTGTCGTAAGCCATTTAAGTTAACTTCGGTCTGTAATTATAAATTTGAGGAGAAAATTGATCTTGTTTACATCACTGAATTAATACAAGGTCACTGCTGGAATTAAATTTCTCACTTATCAAAAACTAATTTATGCAAATGCGTATGTTCAGCATACTTTCCATGATACAAGTAGATGTCAATCGTGTAGTTCTTCCATTTTAATTGTTTTAATTTTATGTGTCAAATACAATGGACATGTACTGTAGTTTGCATATTTCGTTTACTGACTTCTGTAGACAAATTTTTTTCTGCCGTTAGTTCATTTCCCAAACAGAAAAATACCGCATTTACATCAGTTACAATGTTTTCGTAAGCGCAAAGAGAAAAAACCTTACAGTTATTTCACGGCAATAAACGGAGCTGTAAACGGAGAAAAACTGCGGTTTTACTACAAGTTAAATCGACTTGTACTCTGGGGTGTGACACTGAGGTTTGACTAAACTGAGTTCTTAGAATGTTGCCAGCAGTAACATTTTTTGTCGGAAATCGATAGCTCCTATCTAGAGCTCACCCCAAACAAGCATACCAAGTTTCAAATATTTATTTATTGGTGTTTAAGGTAACATATTTCTGCACAATGGCTAACCATGACCATGACAGTTTTACAGGTGGAGGAAGCCGGAGCACCCGGAGAGAATCACTGAACAACGGCGAGCAGCTGTCAGCTCCCCAACATACCAACTCCACATAACCAGGGTTAGCATTGGTTGAAGACAGGTGCACCATCGACGTGCAGTACGCCTTAATACACAACGTCACTATACACCAACGTGGGCAATGGGGGTGAAGTGTCTTGCCCAAGGACACAACGCGGTTGTCGTAGGTGGGATTCGAACTGAGCCACCGCGCCCCCTCCAAGTTTCAAAGTGATCTGGTCAAAACTGTGCACTGAAGGGTGTGCCAAACGCGAAATATTGATGCACAGCTGCACTAAGTTCATCGAAGGTCATTGCCAGTGACAACATTCTGAAACGGAAATCAAAGAAAATCAATAGCTCCCACCTAGAGGTAACCCCAAACAAGCATACAAAGCATACAAAGTTTCAAACCGATCTGATCATAAATGTGCCCTGTAGGGCATGCCCAAGGAATATTTTGATGCCTGACTAAACTAAGTTCAAAGCGGCAATGGATGGAAACAGGGGGGGGGTCAGGAAAAAATTTGCAGACACTAGGCCCAAAAAAATTTTTTCCACCCCTAAGGGACCCACCACCCCCCCCCCCCCCCCCTCCTCTGCATATTTTTTCCACCGACAGTTCAGGGACCCACCCCCAATTCCACAAAAACTGTTATGGATAGTCAGGATTTCAGTCATATTTGTTCCATTTCATACTTTCAACTTGCTTCCACATTTTTTAACAGTCTTATTCAAGGGAATTAACTCCATTAGAACAAAATTGGAAGTTTCAGAGTTATGTTTAGAGTCACAATTTTGTCTCCAGTGATGAGAAAACAACAAACACATTATATGTAACTTGTCCTCAGAAAAAGGTATCAAAATAGTGTTCCACATTAAGAACAGATGTCTTTTAATGAAAAGTTTGTTATGTTTTTTTTTGGTAGGAAGTGGGCATCCCTAAATTCGTGCTACTGCTAGGCCCCCATGATGATGCTCCTCAGCTTTATGAGAACATACAAGTGAGTGAAGTGACATGCACTCATGTTGAAATGAACCAAGTGGAATCAACCAAGTTGAATGATCAAACCACAGTATGAACACTGGTACTAATATGAACTGAACAGGGGCGGATCCAGGATTTTGAAATAGAGGGGGTGCCATCCAATGACAGTTTGACACTCAGTTGCAAGTGCTGGGGGGGGGGGGGGGAGGGGGGCACTAACTCATCTCATATGAGTAGCTACGGAGAATCACCACATTCCTGTATTCGGACTTCAAGAAAGACTTTCATTTCATTTTTTCATGAGGTTGGCATACTCTAGTTATACTGCCTTGAGTTTTTATTTTTATCATTTTCTAATATTTTGTCATTTTTCTCAATCATTTCATTACATATTTTTGTTTGTTGATTCAGTCCAAGAAGACTTTGTTTGATTCATGAAGCTTATTTGTGCCTTGATTGACCTAATATTGGGTTTATTGGTTGCCTTAGGTTACCAGACAGGCAAACATTGATTTTGAGCTTTGTGGGCCATACATCCTGTAAAGCATGTGCAGTCAGTACATATCAACTGACCCAAATGGAATGATCATTCATAAACAAAGAGAGGGACCCGCAGCAAAATTGGTAATCAATCATCATCCGCAAGATGCCGGTCAGGTTGTATCCAAGATAAATTTTGATTATTCAAGATCTCAACCCCCCAAAAACCAAATTTATCATTCTAAATGGGCTAGAATGCATCCAGATACATGCTAAAATGGTTTTGTAAGCTCAATCTATTGCAAAAATGTGTTTTTTTTGGCTGGAGGAAAAAATTTGCAAATTGTCTACTTTACATGTTTTTTCCAGCCTCGGGGTACCCACCCACCCCGGCCTAGTGTTTGGAATTTTTCTGCAGACCCCCCCCCTCCCTGATGGAAATGGAAAAAAATCAATAGCTCCCATCTGGAGGTCACTCCAGAGAAGCATGCCAGATTTCAAAGCAACCCGATCATAAATGTGCCCTGTGGGGTATGCCAAAGGGAAATATTGAGGTCTGACTGAACTAAGTTCTAAGAACACTGCCGACAGCAACATTTTTTGACAGAAATGGAAGAAAATTCCATCTAGAGGTTACCCGTGTTCGTACCCCAAATCAAGTTTGAAATTCAAGGACTTTTTCAGGACTTTCGAGGACCAAAAATGCAAATTTCCATGACCAACATTTGTATCTGTAATAACCAAAAATATGCAATATATTTACCAAATATTGTGGCTAATCACTGCCGACTCACCCATATTTCTACGTCAAACGACTTTACACACGCTCGACATTTTGCCCTACGTTTGTCTTTCGAATCACTCATAATCCATTCTTTATATTCCTTCTTATCGGTCCATTTTTCTTGAAATACACACTTTCCTGGTATTTTAATATCAAACTGAAAGACTTTACAAGCAAACACAAGATAACTGTTTTCCAAAACGCACAGAAAAATACGACAACACGCAACCAGAAACAAATGAAAGTGTCAATGACACTGTAGCTTAACTTGTGTGTTGTGTTTGATGAAAAGGATAATGTTCAATGTTTATGAAAGGATTATGAAATAAGACAAGAATTGTGATAATTGGGAATATGTTCATTTCTGTTCCCTGTATGCTATGTTTATGATAAAAATGAAAGTGTCAATGACACTGTAGCTCAACTTGTCAAGACAAAGACATGTACATGTATAGTATGTGACACAGCAATGACAAACATCTAGGTAATGACCTGATAACAAAGGTACATATAAAGTATTGAAACGGTTTGTACATAAATACTGACCGTTGCCTGTAACAAATGCATAGGTAAAGTATTGTAAAGGTGGGTGACAGTCAGATGCTGAACTAGAAAAAATCTTTGAGTCCCAGAGTGGGTCTGACGGAACCCCAAAATATTTGTTCTCATAGCACAGTGATAACAAAGGCACCCCAAAACACACTCGTTCCTGTCCCAAGGTGAAAACAAAAGTACTCAAGAAGTTTTGTGAAGATCAGTTCATAAATACGAGCTGTATAGAACTTGTGACAAAAAACTGATTGGACCTAATTTCGGTACAAAATGGCCACTGGCAGCCATCTTGAATTTTGGACCGTACCCAGAAACACTCATTCTCATCCCAAGGAGATAACAAAGGTACCCAAGAAGTTTTGTGAAGATCGGTTCATAAATACAGCCTCTACCCTGAGCCGTATTGACATGTGTGCTTACATTGTGTAAGTTGCACTGAATAAATCAAAGTTCATCTAATTTGCATAATTTCTGCACGAAAAAAAACCCCTTACAATATGTGATGTATTCCATGTTACTAAACATTCATACAAAAATTTATTAAAATCAGAACTTTTATACAGAAGTTCTATACAAAAGACTGATTGCACTAATTTTGGTACAAAATGGCTGCTGGTGGCCATCTTGAATTTCGGACCACACCCAAAAACACTCGCTCTCATCCCACGGTGATAACAAAGGTACCCAAGAAGTTTCGTAAAGATTGGTTCATAAATATGGCCTCTAGTCTGAGCTGTATAGAAGTTGTGTACAAAAAACTGATTAGACCTAATTTCGGTACAAAATGGCCACTGGCAGCCATCTTGAATTTTAGACCGCACCCAGAAACACTCGTTCTCGTCCCAAGGTGATAACAAAGGTACCCAAGACATTTCGTGAAGATCAGTTCATAAATACAGACTCTAGTCTGAGCCGTATTGACATGTGTACTTACTGTGTGTAAGTCGCACTGAAAAAATCAAAGTTCCTCTAATTTGCATAATTTCTGCACGAGAAAAACACCCGTATTATATGTGATGCATCCCATGGTACTAAACATTCACAAAAAAAAATTATTCAAATCAGGGCTTTCATATGGAAGTTCTGTGCAAAAATCTGATTGCACCTAATTTTGTACAAAATGGCTGCCATCGGCCATCTTGAATTTCGGACCGGACCCAAAAACACTCGTTCTCGTCCCACGGTGATACCAAAGGTACCCAAGAAGTTTCGTAAAGATCGGTTCATAAATACGGCCTGTAGCCCGAGCCGTATTGGCATTTGCACTTACAGTGCTGAAAGTAACCCCAAAAAACATCAAAATTAGTATAATTTGCACAATTTACGTACGAGAAAAAAACCCGTATTATATGTGATGTATCCCATGGTACTAAACATTCATACAAAAAATTATTCAAATCAGAGCTTTCATATGGAAGTTCTGTACAAAAAACAGATTTCTGCATCGTCGGTACAAAATGGCAGCTGGCAGCCATCTTGAATTTCGGACCGCACCCAAAAACACTCGTTCTCGTCCCACGGTCATAACAAAGGTACCCAAGAAGTTTCGTAAAGATCGGTTCATAAATACGGCCTCTAGCCCGAGCCATAGCAGCTTGGCACTTACAGCTCTGAAAGTAACACTAAATAAATCAAAGTCAGTCTAATTTGCATAATTTACGCACGAGAAAAAAACCCGTATTATATGTGATGTATCCCATGGTACTAAACATTTATACAAAACTTTATTCAAATCAGAACTTTCATACAGAAGTTCTGTACAAAAAACTGATTTTTGCATCATCGGTACAAAATGGCCACTGGCAGCCTTCTTGAATTTCGGACCACACCTAAAAACACTTGTTCCCATCCCAGGGTCATAACAAAGGTACACAAGAAGTTTCGTAAAGATCGGTTCATAAATACGACCTCTAGCCCGAGCTTGTTGACGTACGGACAGACGGACAGACGGGCCATGACAATAGCTCAAATTTGACTTCGTCAAAGTTGAGCTAATAATATGAGGTGTACACTGTACTAAAGATCTGAGGGGTGGGTTAATATGACCTCACAGTTAATATATGTGGCCCTCACAGTTAACATGTATCAACAAAATTACAATGAAATTATTCCAAAATGAGTCATCCTATCAAGTTACATTAAAATCCCTTCATAAATATGGCCTGTAGACTGTGCTAAAGGTTTTCGGGCTTCTGGCCCCTGTAGCCGTCAGTTTCCCAATTGCGTCCAAAGGGGACGTTCTCATCTAGACATTATATGAAGTCAACCTACCAAGTTACAATGAAATCCCTCCATAAATACGACCTGTAGACTGTGCTAAAGGTTTTCGGGCTTCAGGCACCTGTAGACATCACAGTTGACCAACCACGACCAAAAGGGGATGTCATCATCTAGGCATTATATGGAGTCAACCTAACAAGTTACAATGAAATCCTTCCATAAATATGACCTACATACATGCTAAAGGTTTTTGGGCTCGGGCAGCCATCAAGGCTGAATGATCGTGACCAAAAGGGGACGTTCTCATCTGGACACTATTTGGAGTCATTCTACCAAGCTACAATAAAATCCCTTCATAATTATGACCTGTAGACTGTTCTAAAGGTTTTCGGGCTTGGGGCCCCTGAAGCCGTCACAGTTGCCCACTCGTGTCCAAAAGGGGACGTTCTCATCTAGACATTATATGAAGTCAACCTACCAAGTTACAATGAAATCCCTTCATAAATATGACCTTAGACTGTGCTAAAGGTTTTCGGGCTTCGGGCTCGGGAAGCCATCATGGTTGAATGATCGCAACCAAAGGGGACAATCTCATCTGGGCATCATCTGGAGTGATCCTGCGAAGTTACAATGAAATCCCTTCATAAATATGACCTGTAGACTGTGTTCAAGGTTTTCGGGCTTCGGGCACCTGTAGCCATCACAGTTGACCAATCACGACCAAAAGGGGATGTCATCATCTAGGCATTATATGGAGTCAACCTAACAATGTTACAATGAAATCCTTCTATAAATATGAACTTTTGCCTATGCTAAAGGTTTTTGGGCTCGGGCACCCATCAAGGCTGAATGATCACGGCCAAAATGGGACGTTCTCATCTTGACATTATTTGGAGTCAACCTACCAAGTTACAATGAAATCCCTTCATAAATATGACCTGTAGACAGTGCTAAAGGTTTTTGGGCTTCGGGCACCTTTAGCCGTCAAAGTTGCCCAAACATGTCCAAAAGGGGACGTTCTCATCTAGGCATTATATGAAGTCAACCTACCAAGTTACAATGAAATCCCTTCACAAATATGACTTGTAGACTGTGCTTAAGGTTTTCGGACTTCGGGCAGCCATCATGGTTGAATAATCGCAACCAAAGGGGACAATCTCATCTGGGCATCATCTGGAATGATCCTATGAAGTTACAATGAAATCCCTTCATAAATATGGCCTGTAGACTGTGCTCAAGGTTTTTGGGCTTCGGGCACTTGTAGCCAACACAGCTGACCAATTACGACCAAAAGGGGATGTCATCATCTAGGCATTATATGGAGTCAACCTAATAGGTTACAATGAAATCCTTCCATAAATATGACCTTTTACCTATGCTTAAGGTTTTTGGGCTCGGGCACCCATCAAGGCTGAATGATCGCGATCAAAAGGGGACGTTCTCATCTAGACATTATTTGGAGTCATCCTACCAAGTTACAATGAAATCCCCTCATAAATATGACTTGTAGACTGTGCTAAAGGTTTTCGGGCTTCGGGCACCTTTAGCCGTCACAGTTGCCCAATCATGTCCAAAAGGTGACGTTCTCATCTAGACATTATATGAAGTTAACCTACCAAGTTACAATGAAATCCCTTCATAAATATGACCTGTAGACTGTGCTAAAAGTTTTCGGGCTTCGGGCTCGGGCAGCCATCATGGGTAAATGATCGGACGTTCTCATCTAGACATTATATGAAGTTAACCTACCAAGTTACAATGAAATCCCTTCATAAATATGACCTGCAGACTGTGCTAAAGGTTTTCGGGCTTCGGGCTTGGGCAGCCATCATGGGTGAATGATCGCAACCATAGGGGACAATCTCATCTGAGCATCATCTGGAGTGATCCTAAGAAGTTACAATGAAATCCCTTCATAAATATGACCTGTAGACTGTGCTCAAGGTTTTCGGGCTTCGGGCATTTGTAGCCATCACAACTGACCAATCACGACCGAAAGGGGATGTCATCATCTAGGCATTATATGGAGTCAACCTAACAGGTTACAATGAAATCCTTCCATAAATATGACCTTTTGCCTATGCTAAAGGTTTTTGGGCTCGGGCACCCATCAAGGCTGCATGATCGCGATCAAAATGGGACGTTCTCATCTAGACATTATTTGGAGTCATCCTGCCAAGTTACAATGAAATCATTTCATAAATATCTAAATTTTATAGTAAATTTCCTTTCTTATTATACCTACCACAATTGTTTACTACAGGCTTGCACTACAGTGGAAGTCCCTAACTCGGATAAAATACTCTCTATTTTTGTCTTTCCCAAGCAAGTTGGGAAAGAAGTGTGGTGCAAAAGCACCAATAAAAATAAGCCAAAACTGGGTCAAGTGCAACCGGCGCAGACCCAGTACGGGACGCTCTCTCCCAAGTACAACTCCATGACTTCCGTTGCCAGTGCGCATATACCGTCTCTAAAGACTCATTCTTTTTGAATCCGTAAACGCTAGAGTTATGTGATCAGCGGGGAGGAAAGATTCTTTACCCGTAAAGAAGACGGGAGGGCCTCCATGTAAACAATTGTGGTAGGTATAATAAGAAAGGAAATTTACTATAAAATTCAGATTTCTTATCAACCTACTCACAATTGTTTACTACAGGCTGAATAGACAAAAGGCTGGAGGGAATCGCATAACCAACCCCCACATAACCCCAGTGCACTGGAACCGTGAAGTAGAAGGAAGAGGTCCCGAGGCTTATCAACCATAATGTCGCAATCATTGGTCAAGGACAATGAAAAGAGACATATGAGCATGTGTGACACACAGACAGAAAAAGGGCAGTAACAGCACAAGGCTGAAACTGACCTTCAAGAAGCCTAAAGGCTATGGAAGACAACAGCCTGAGCAGATGAAAGAGGACCCAGGGCAAAAAGGTCCTCCGACTGCTCCTGCAACTGGCGCAAATAAAAGGTGGAGAAAGTAGAAGCATTTGTCCAGTAGGCTGCCTGCATAACATCCGACAACTTGACGGAGTTGGAATAAGCCCAAGAGGTAGACAGTGCCCGCACCTCGTGGGCAGAAATACGATTGGTAATACAATCGCCAGCTGCTAAACGACTATAAGCCGTACGAATAGCAAGACAAATCCATCGAGAAATGGATTGAGGAGAGATCTTCTGTCGACCCGGAATGAGAGAGAGAAAAAAACGTTTTCTGCCTTTCCGTATGAAGCGTGTCCGATCAAGATAAATGCGAATAGCACGGACCGGACAGAGCAAAGGGCGAGTACCGTCAACAGAGGGAAGAGCCCTGATACAGATAGGAGGAGGAGTAGTATCTGGTAACTGATTCTTAGCCAAAAAGGAGCAATCAGTGGTAAAAGTAACACTGTTGGGAGAGCTCCTAAAAAAGGCCGGGTCAACCGAGAGGGCGTGAAGCTCACTAACCCGTCTGGCCGAAGCAAATGCCATCAGAAAAGCCGTCTTATATGTGAGAAAATGCATATCCACCTGGGATAAAGGTTCGAACGGCGCCACCCCCCCCCCCCCCCCCCCCCCCCCAAGCAAAGCAGCACCCACGAAAGATTCCATCGTGGAGTAAGCTGCAAAGTCCGAGGCCTTTTCAAAGAAAAGTGCCGAACAAGCTTGGAGAGGTAAGGATTAGTGCCGATACGACGCTTCCCCACATAAGAAAAAGTTTCTGAAAGCATAGACCTGTAACCCTTGATGGTAACAGGCTGGAGACCCCGAGAATCAAACAGATATACCAGAAACTCCGCAATCTGTGAAATCGAAGGATTGGCATAATCAACAGAGTGATCAGCACACCATCGACAGAAGACCTTCCATTTAGCTGCATAAGCTAAACCAGTGGAGTGCCTCCTTGAAGAAGAAATGCACTCCACTGCTCGTCTCGAAAAACCTCTACGGAGGAGACAGGACCTGACAAAAGATATTCGTGAAGGCACAACGAAGTCGGGTCGACGTGAAACCTCCTCGGGCGACCTTGACAAAGAAGGTCGCGACGTAACGAGAGACGTGCCGGAACCGCCGCCATCAGCGAGCGGAGCTGATTGATCGACACCCGCTGAGGCGACAGGGGAGCGATCAGAATGATTCGACAACTGCAGGTTCGAATTTTGGCGAGATTCTGAGGAAGAATCGGAACCGGCGGGAAGGCGTAGCCGACTAGACCGTTCCAATCGAGTGACAGAGCGTCCACGGCAAAAGCCAGAGGATCTGGACACGGGGACACGAAAGTGTCCACCTGATGGTTCCAACGAGTCGCAAAGAGGTCGATGTGGGGACGTCCCCAGAGATCGCAAAGCGACTGGAACACTGCCCTGTGAAGCATCCACTCGGTGGAAATAACCCTGCCCTGTCGGGACAGGGAGTCGGCTAAGACGTTCAGACGACCGGGAATGTGACGAACAACCACTCCGGCGTGAACATCCTGAGCGAGCAGTAGAAGATCCCGAGCTAACTCGTACATCAGAAGCGAGTGTGTGCCGCCCTGGTTCCAAATGTAAGCAACCACTGTCGAATTGTCGGATAGTAGAAGGACCTGGCGATTCGACAGGTGAGGGATCCACTGCCTGAAACTCAGAAGAAGAGCAAGAAGCTCCTTCTGGTTGATGTGTAGAGCTGCTTGATCCTGGTCCCACATCCCGTGTAGGGAAAGACCGAGAGGATCCAACGTCGCACCCCATCCGAGATCGCTGGCATCTGCCGTCAGAACGGGATCGGACGTGGGTAAGTCCAGTGGAACACCCTGCGTAATCCACTGAACATCTGTCCAGGGAAGAAGGTGAGGATACAGAGAGTCCGGAAACGGAAGCACCTGATCCAGAGAATCTACATTCGGCCTCCATCGACTGAGCAGAAAGTGTTGGAGAGGTCTGACACGCAACCGACCAAGAGGAATGAGATTCGTCACCGAACCGCATAGACCGATCAGCCGGAGAAAACTCCAAGCGGTCGCGGACCTGGACTGGGACAGAGTCAGAGCAAAAGCTGAGAGAATCACAGCCTTGGCCTGGGGAACAGCCACCAAATTGAATTTGGTTTGGAAAGACATCCCCAGATGACAAAACGACTGAGAAGGGACCTGGTCCGACTTCTCCTCGTTGACTCTGAATCCTAGCGACGTGAGCAAGCTCAACAGAGTGGCGACATCCGATTCCAGTAAGGCAGCATTGGAATGCCTCTGGAGGATATCGTCCAGATATGCCGAAGTAGTCACCCTGGACTGTGTGCGATGGAACGCTATCACATGCGACATCAGTCTGGTGAACGCCCAAGGAGCCAGGTCGAGGCCGAAAGGCATGGCCTTGAACTGGTAAACTCGCCCCAGAAAAGCGAATCTAAGATACTTCCGTGACGCCTGATGCATCGGAACGTGGAAGTAAGCGTCTCGCAGGTCGATGCTGGCTGCGAAATCTCCCTGGTGAATTGATTGGCGGACCGACCTGAAAGTCTCCATGCTGAACTTGGGAGCAATGATAGACTGGTTCAGGATACTCAGATCGATAACCGGTCGGAGTCGGCCGTCCTTCTTCGGCACCAAGAACAGGCGGGAATAGAAACCCACTGACTGAACGTTCTTGACGACCTCGATCGCCCCCTTTGCCAGGAGATTGGCAATCTCCGTGGACAAAAGTTCCCGACGTAAAACGTCTGAAGGAACTGTGGTTGGAAGAGGCACCCTTGACAGAGTGGGGTGCCGTCGGAAGGATATGCGCAGCCCAGACCGAACAACATCTAACACCCATGGATCGGATGTGATGGTGGTCCAATGGTCTGCGAACTCTGCTATCCTTCCTCCAACCTGGGACGAGTCGAGGTGAGGACCTTCATTTCGAGCCCCGACGAGGCCCGCGAGAGGAGAAACCACCTCCTCTGCTAAATGAAGAATCCTGAGACTTCCCTCGATTCTGCCGACCCCTACCTTTACCCCGTGAGTAAGAAGTAGAGGCGGCGGCAGAAGGACCAGCCTTTTGCTTCACAGAGGAAGCAGAAGGGTACTTGTTAGGCTTGGAACGGCCCTTGCCTCCCCGAGAAGGCTGATCAAGCTGACGAAACAGCAGCTGATCTTTGGAATGACGAAGGACGTCATCCCGGACCGTCGACACGGAACCATGGAAAAGTTGCGAACCTGCCAAAGAAGCAGATCGAAGAGTAGCACGCTGCTCCTCGGGAAGGGATCGTCCTGTGTCCAGCACAGCGTCCCTTCGAACTAATTCCAAATTAGCCGTGTTACAGGCATGCGTGTGAGTAAGGTGCATAAGCGCCTTGGACAGCACACACAAAGGAGCCTGTACCTCGTCAAACTTATCTGGAGGCAGATAAGCAGCCAAAGCTGAGACGACGTGATCTGAGAGAGAAAGCATGCCAAGCATCTCTCTTGATAAGCCCAACGTGGACTCCAGAGTCGTCATTGGAATGACGGCAGACTTGGGCTTGGAAAGCCCGAGGGAAGTGGAGTCCTGATCCAGAACCGTCAAAGCCTGGCAGACTGACGGATTGGCGGAATCGTAGGAACGATAACGTAAAGGAGGCAAAAAGGTGTCAACCCTGGTGAAGAACGAAGTCTTCAAAGCCTTGGAATTCAGCTTGGAATCCAATGCTGAAAAAACTTCAACCACCTGTACCGACTGGCACGGTCGAAGGCGCCCAGAAGCAGGTTGCTCCATAGGCTGTTGGCGCGCGACCGATGATCGCGGCCAGGCTGACACTGTCGGCTGGTTAGCAGGTTTGAGCTCAGGCAGAAACCCAAACACAAAGTCAACAGCCGCCCCAAGTCCGAAGACTGCTGGCCCTCAACCTCAAGCATGTCTGACTCCTCCCCAGAGTCGGAAGACACATAGCCCATCGTGGGCAAACCAGCCGACGCCTCCCATGGTGTCGGGACACCAGAGGAATCGGAAACCGGCCTGTTTCCAATCCCGGGAGGCGGCGCCATAGGAGGTGCCTGGAAACCACCCATAGCCTCGCTGGAAGCAACAGGAAGGCTCTTAGAAAGAACCTGAGTGAGTAAGGAGAGGGCCTCCCTAAGCTCACTGCCCGTACCGACCGGTTCGACAGGGGAGCGAACCGGCAAAGTGGCTTCACCTCTGACCCTCTTAACCAGCGAAGGGTCACGATCCTCCAAAACACCCGACGCGGGTCGACGGGCGGCAGCCGAAACATCTGAAGGCAGACGTGTATAGGGGTACGATGCACCCCGAGGATCAATATTGCGAGAACTCATGAGAGTCACCGCAGACCTCTGCGGGGCAGAAGGTCCAGGCTGCACAAAAGGCGTTGGTCCCCCAAAACTGGTCGTGTGACCAGAGTGAGTAGACGGAAACGCCACGGAGTTCATAGTGTTTCCACTACGAACATCCGTATCCAAAGACACAACTGTGGTGCTCGGCGGCGAAGAGACCACAGAGATGGGCTCGGCCGGCAGCCCCTTCCGACTTCGCCGAGTTGACGTCAGGGAAGGCTGAGGCCGATATCCCACGTCTACAGTATCGGACATTCCTGCAGTCCCCTGCAGCGAAAAGCCGAGGCCGGCTGAAACAGACAACGAAGCAGACGGACCAGCAGCAGTAGTAGATACGTCGAGAGTCGTTGAGGCTGGTGAAATAGTGGAGAGAGCACACCGGCTCGGCTCCGAAGGAGGAGTCACAACCCTAGTGACAGCCTCAGATGTCGACTGGAGGGGGACCGTAGTCCCGGAAGCAGGCATCTCTTCACCAGAACACTCAACGGCTCCCGCAGTATCCACCACAGGAAAAGACTGCACATCCCCCACGGAGGAGGAATAACTCTCACCAGACAAAGTCGGCTCAGGAGGCCCCGAACGACCATGTTCTCCTTTCCCGCGGGAGGCATGGCCACGAGAACGAACGACATGGTTTACTGACGCCCAGAAGGTGGAAGACCATGTTCCACAGACACCACACGGCCGCTCGGCCGAACACCCATTACAGGAGGAACAAGACGAATGTACATCGTCCACATGCTTTGGCAGCAGACATTGCCCACAAGGAATTCTCCTGGGCATGATAGAGGTGAGAGGAGCAGAGAAGGTGAGATCAGAAAACAGAACACCCCCAAAGAAGAGAGAAAGGTGACAGAAACAAAGACCCCAGACGGTCGACCGGGAACCACACAACAGGAAGACTACTCTCAAAAGAAATAAGAAACACTGTAGGAGTGGTACCCCGCTGACACCTAACTCTAACACAATTAGAAAATTTTGCAAAAAAAGCATTAACAATAATTGTGAAAAATCTAAGTCCAAACCGCGTGGCACACGAAATTCGCACGCGACACGAGAGAGAGCAAATAAATATACATAATGGACATATAATAGAAAAGAGAATATAAAACACTGTTCCTGAGAATACAAAGGATACACTGTGGTATAATGAATCAGGAATCATCAAACATCGAGCTGGTGGAACACTGATAAGCGTGCAAAAACATCTCAACACGAAGCGGATTATAAAAAGAATGAGTCTTTAGAGACGGTATATGCGCACTGGCAACGGAAGTCGTGGAGATGTACTTGGGAGAGAGCATCCCGTACTGGGTCTGCGCCGGTTGCACTCGACCCAGTTTTGGCTTATTTTTATTGGTGCTTTTGCACCACTTTTCTTTCCCAACTTGCTTGGGAAAGACAAAAATAGAGAGTATTTTATCCGAGTTAGGGACTTCCACTGTAGTGCAAGCCTGTAGTAAACAATTGTGAGTAGGTTGATAAGAAATGACCTCTAGACTGTGTTAAAGGTTTTCAGGCTTCGGGCTCCTGTAGCCGTCACAGTTGCCCAATCACGTCCAAAGGGGGACTTTCTCATCTAGACATTGTATGAAGTCAACCCACCAAGTTACAATGAAATTCCTCAATAAATATGACCTGTAGACTGTGCTAAAGGTTTTCGGGTTTTGGGCTCGGGCAGTCGTCACGGTTGGCAGATCATGCCCAAATGGGGAAATTCACATCTAGACATCATAAGGAGTCATCCTACCAAGTTACAATGAAATCCCTCCACATTAAACATGACCTGCAGACTGTGCTAAAAGGTTTTGGGTTTCGGGCTTGGGCAGCCATCACGGTTGATAGATCATGCCCAAAAAGGGACGTTCTCGTCTAGGCACTATACATAGGCATCCTACCAAGTTACAATGAAATCCCTTCATAAATACGACCTGTAGACTGTGCTAATGGTTTTCTGGTTTTGGGCTCGGGCAGCCATACCGGTTGCCCGATCGCGACCAAAAGGGGACGTTCTCATCTAGACATGACCCCAAACCTGCATATGAAATAAATTTTGTGACGATCAGACAAGAACTGCGGGGTGTAGCCCGTGCTAAAGGAAATGTGAACAGACGTCACAGACTCACAGACTTCCGCACGCGTGATGGCAATAGCTTATCTTGACTATGTCAAGTTAAGCTAAAAAGTAAGCAGTGAATTGGTGCATGTTCAACGGTGTCCCTAAAATTTGACCCGGTTTTCTAGGACTTTCAAAGACCGGCCTAATAAAAGGTTCATTTTCCATGACTTTCCGGCTTGGAATTTAAAACGACCAATTTCCAGGACTTTCAAGTTTTCAGTACCCGCGTGCGAACCCTGAGTTACCACAAACAAGCATACCAGGTTTCAAAGTGATCCAATAATAAATGTTCCCTGCAGGGTGTGCCAAGGAGAAATTTTGATGCATAACTGCACTAAGTTCATCACAGGTCAGTGCCAGTATCAACATTTATTGGCAGATGTAGAAGAAAATTGATAGCTCCCATCTAGAGGTAACCCCAAACAAGCATACCAAGTTTCAAACCGATCTGATCAAAAATGTGCTCTGTATGGCGTGCCAAAGGAGTACATTGATGCCTGATTAAACTACATTCAAAGATCGTTGCCAGCGACAACATTTTTCAAGGAAATGGAAGAAAATCGATAGCTCCCATCTAGAGGTCACCCCAAACATGCATGCCAGGTTTCAGAGCAATCCGATCATAAATGTGCCCTGTAGGGGGTCCCAAAGGGAAATATTGAGGTCTGACTAAACTACGTTCTAAGAACGATGGTCATGGCAACATTTTTTGATGGAAATGGAAGAAAATCGATAGCTCCCATCTAGAGGTCATCCCAAACAAGCATGCCTGGTTTCAAAGCAATCTGATCATAAATGTGCCCTGTAGGGTGTGCCAAAGGGGAGTATTGAGGTTTGACTAAACTAAGTCCTAAGAATGTTGGCCACGGCAACATTTTTAGATGGAAATTGAGGAAAATCGATAGCTCCCATCTAGAGGTCACCCCAAACCAAGTTTCAAAGCGGTCTGATCATAAATGCGACCTGTGATGTACTTAAGGAAATTGTGGACGTACGTATGTACGCCGATGGATGAGAAGTGATGGCAATAGCCAGACCTTCATTTTAAAAAAATCCTGGCGTGCTATACATCACGCACACAAGATGACGCCAAGGCGCGCGGTTTCTTTGGTGGCGTGCCGATTAGGGAAAATGCCTCTTTGGGCACAAAAAGGAAAAAGGAGATGCAATTACGAAATAATAGTATAAAGCACTGAATTAAAATGCAAATTGGTTTAAATTTAATGATACAAACATTACAATTAATTTCTTACCATTAAATATCCAACTTTTAAGCATAATATACAGTAGAATATTTAGTGAGGTACAAGTAAATGCAGTTCAAAATTCTGACAACACAAGTGAAAACCAAAGCACCGTCTGGACTCTTGAAATTTTCATTTGGGTCATTTTGGGGTTCTTGAAACTGTTGCTTGATGAAAATTGCTAGGAATATAGCATGCGGTGTTTATTCCAGCCAATCGGGTCATCTAAAAACCAGGGTTTACCGGAAATTCCTTATTGACGTAATCAACTTTGTGTTAGTGACTGTCACATGATGCTAACACTTCAAAGTATGGACATTCTTTCAGAAATTTAGTGTCAATAAATTCCACATAGATATTAAATTTATCGGATTTAAAAATCAAAATGACAAAAATTAATATGGATTATTAACAATTTGTTCACAATTTCTTGATCCAGAGCAGAATTTAGGTATGACAACTTCCATTTCATGAAATAATATACGAGGGTAAAGTAAAAATTACTGCCGATTTTCGTGACATAAACAATGAATACAAAAGATAACTGGTACCGAGAAACGTTTTGTGTCCCTCGCAGACCAATATTATCAGGGAGCAAAATGACCGGAATCGCATCGCAAAATGCGATGCAATATCCACCCATAGCAATGCAAGTTTAGATCTATGAATCGCATTTCCGAAATCTGTTAACTATGCACGCTGTCGCATTCACCAGCGGGGAACCCGGAAGAGTCTCCTCCATGACGTATCGTGGTTATTTTTAATGGGACATCTGACGTCAAATTACTCTATATAGACGAAAAAGAGTAATTTGACGTCAGATGTATTAGAATATGACTCGTGACCTGAACGTGTTTTCGGTCGTCTGTCAAACGATTATAAATATCATGGCGAAAGGAGTGAAAGTAAGCACAGTTGAGAATTGGAAACGGGAGGTGGATGCGGAGGGGCAGTGGTTGAAATATGAGATACATGTAACAGCCGATGAGAAGCGCGTAACAAAGATAACTTGCTCTTTGTGTACTGAGTTTGAGGGCAAAATTAATCAAATAAGGAATTTCTCTAGGGCAGCAATAGAAGGGATAACAGGACCAGCGCTTAAAAAAGACAATATTGTGAAACATGCGCAAACAGAACCCCACAAAAAGGCATGTTTGATGAAATCCCCAGCCCAGGTGTTAACTTTGGATCAGATATATAAGACAACCCCGATCGGCAAATCTATAAGCAACTCCTAAACTGTTGAAGAAGAAGGAGTCTGCAAATTAATTGACATTGCCTATATGTTAGCAAAAGAAGAATTGCCTTTTACGAAATTTAAAACGATAGCTGAAATGGAAAGAAAACACGGCGTTGATGTCTGGACAACGTATGTAAATGAAATGATGTGCAGTGAGTTCACAAGTATCATTGTTTGTTTGTTGGTGGTTAACGTCACATATTTATGCACCATGGCTAATCCTGACACAACATGGGGATGAAGTCAAGTTTAGTCAATCGTTGATCAACATGTTGCCCATTTTAGAGGACTTTCACCCCAAGCATTGGTGACTGGGTCCTATTTTACTAGTAAAGTGGAACTGGTTTACCACAGTAAACAAGTGCTGCTTACTTCCCGGGGTTCCCATGGGGATCACAAGTATCATTGGCGAGGGCATGAGGGAACAAGTTGTGTCCAAACTGCGTGAAAGTGGTTATTTCACAATACTTATTGACAGAGCAACAGACAAACATGTTATTGAAAATGAGATGATTTATTGTCGATTCAATGATCCAGAGACTGCCGAGATCCAATTCATGTTACTTTCCGTGACTGATGTCGAAAATGCCAGGGCATATGGAATTAAAAAAGCGTTGGAAACTGTGTTTGCGGAAGCCGGATTAGACTTCAAAACTAAAATGCTGGGCTTCATGGCAGATGGGGCAAGTGTTAATATGGGGAAGAAAGCGGGACTTGTCGGATTGCTGAAACGGGAGAATAACATGACATGGCTCATAAGCATTCATTGTCTTAACCATCGGCTCGAACTCGCTGCCAAGGACGCATTTTGTGGAACGAAATTTAAAGACGTGACCGACATGCTTGAGAACCTGTATAAATTTTACCAGTATAGCCTGAAGAGGTTGCGGGAGTTGCGCGAATTAGCGGATATCCTCGATGAGACTGTGAGAAAGCCAGAGAGAGCTAACAGTATACGGTGGGTCCAGTTTAAGCGCAGGGCCTGCTCAACTCTGATTAAGTCATACTCTGCCATAACAAGTCACATGGAAAACTTAGCAGAGGACTCATCAACCAGACCCGATGAACAAGCCAGAATAAAAGGCTACCTATCCAAGATGAAACAGTTTCATTTCGTTGCTACATTGCTACTTATGTCGGGGATATTAGAGCCTATATCCAAACTTTCTCCATCATTGCAAGGAGACAGTATCAATTTAATGGAAGCCATAGCCGCACTGCAACGAACTTGCCAAAATCTAGACGATATACAGCGTAACACGGAAGTGTCAACTGTTGCCAGTTGCGTTAAGTTCTATTCGGGTTTAAATAAACTTCTTTCTGATGCGAAATCTCAGCCGATTGTTAAGGAGTCGGAGACTGTGTCAGACTGCTCAAAGGAGAATAACTCGAATTCAACAACAGCACGGGCTGAATGCACTGCAGTCGGCAATGAAACTGCCACACCCGACGTTTCTTTCAGGGGCGTCAAACTGACACACGTGAACCCTGGTTTGCAAAATTTCGAAGCCACTCAATCTGAACTTGTGAAGAAGATCAAGGAATGCATTGACAGGCAGGCATTTTGACGACTTAAAAGATGGAATTGTCTACACTCAGTCTCATTACTCTGTTTTAAAACTTCTTGATTCATCACTTTGGCCGACGGACAAAAATTCACTTTCGGGATTTGGTCACGAAGAGCTCAGTCACTTTATCGAACATTTCAGTGATCTACTGACTACTTAAACTCAATGATGTTGACGACCAGCAAATTATACCAGAATGGGACCAGCTCAAAGCTGTTTCGAGTGGAAGTATCAATCACCTTCCATCAGAAGAAATGTGGAAGTGTGTTCTAACAAAAACAGCAGAGACATATCCGAATTTAGTACATGTCATAAAGATTATAAGAATATACCCCGTATCAAATGCTAAAGTGGAGAGGGGTTTCTCTGCTGTGAATAGGGTCAAGAGTGACTGGAGATCACGCCTGAAAGCCACCACACTTGCACATCTGATAAGGATCGATTTGGAGGGTGTTCAACCAACTGAATTTGATGCAACACCATATGGAAGGAAATTTTTCTCAGAGAGGCGTCACCCTAATGTAGCTCCATATGGGCCCAGGAAAAAGAAAGAAAGAGACAATAATGATGACGACAATTCAATTTCATAAATAAATTATAGTGTTTATTACAAAATTGTCAATACATACAATAATGATGATGACAATTCATAATGTGTTTTATTACATACATATAAACTGTTGATACAGAAAATTGAGGGACCTATTCAGACATTCAGCTGGAACATTGAACAATAAATTAATCATTCTTGATATCTATTTCATTTCTCTGAATTAAATTGAAAGTTAGGCCACCTTGTTCATCCATCAACTAAGGGGGTGGGTGGGGGGGGGGGGGGGGGGGGTCAAGGGGGGGTGGGGGGTCTCCCCCTAGAAAAAATTGAAATGTGCTATCAAATTTTGATGGCACATTTCATAATTTTTGTAGGGGGTTCTGAAATAGAGCCTTTTGGTGGCTTTTGGGGTGACAATTCACAGTCTGGGGGCACCACTTCCTGATCACCATTCATTATGGTATAGATGGTAGTCATTGAAGATTGTGCTTGGTTCCTAATGTTGCACCATGATCCGTGATATAACAACCCCCCCCCCCCCCTCCCACCACTACAGTGAAAATGAATAATTTCAAAAAGGTTAATCATTGGGTATGCATTAATTGCTGATGAGGACATGGACTATTTACTGGTGATCTGATCAATACATTCGGAAATTCTGCATTGCCACGCTTCAATGGCAAATAGAGTTTTATTATTAAAAAGCCAAGTACAGCTTTCGAAATGACCCGGAGACGAGCGGGAAAGGTACGTAACGACCCCGTCACCCATCCTCACAGCAATTTAGGTCAATCCATTTTTTCACTTTCTGCATCCAAATGTTCTCACCAAAAATACGACATATTGTTCTGTCTCATGTAATTTGTAAACATGGTTATGTAGTATGTAGTAACTGTCTGAAGCCACATTGAGCGAGCAGAGGCTGGTATTACAATTCACAACCACCGTGACCTATAATAAGTTACGGTGGTTGTGAATTGTAATACCATTTAGTGGCTCTGCTCGCTAACCTTCAGTTTATTAATTACAGTACTACATATTAGAAAATGTTTACAAATTACATGAGACAGAACCAAGACAGTCCGCGTGTGTGTATACATGCATTTTCAACTCACTGCCCGTAACGCTGGCAGTGA
Source organism: Pictodentalium vernedei (assembly GCA_031216915.1). Lineage (NCBI taxonomy): Eukaryota > Metazoa > Mollusca > Scaphopoda > Dentaliida > Dentaliidae > Pictodentalium > Pictodentalium vernedei. The sequence goes on from CM062294.1 coordinate 40,105,651, forward strand.
GTTGAAAATGCATGTGCACACACGGTGACACGAACAATATTACACATTTTGGGTCGATCAATGAGTGAATGTCATTCATTTGTTCAGACCCCCTCTAAGAGACAATTGTGCTGTACACATGCGCAGTTGCGCCTGTTACCAAATATTGACCGGGATTTTCCAAAAACACGCACACGTTTTGGGAAATCTCTGACTCAATATTTGGTAAGAGACACAACTGCGCATGTGTACAATCTGTACAGTAACACATGCGCAGTTGTGTCTGTTACCAAATATTGAGTCAGTCAGCTAAATCGATGGAGCAACTATTCTTTTGATTCAAGGGATTATTTATCGAAAAACCGAGGTAATGTGAACGTTAATATTTTAGAGAATAGGATCAACTTTGGAAGTACCTAATTTGCGGCATCCCTGATGTGTTCGCAATCTGAGTTGTGCTCGTCGAAATGATTATCGAGGCGTGAATAAAATTTCTCGCCCCATTTTAAGTGCAGGCACGTTTAGGGGCACGAGCGCAATGGCGCACCTTTCCCACATAGGCCTGAATCTCTAATAAAGTTGATTCATTCCTCTCTCATCTGATCACGTAACATTTTTTTTTATGCTCTCAGAATCAACCAGAATGCGTCTCCTGTCCTTTGAAATTTCAAATTTTCCAGGGGGAGGACCCCCGGACCCCCCTCCTCCGAGAGGGGGATACCCCCTCTCAGGCTGAGAGGCTCACCCCCAGCAAAACGCTTCGCACTTCGAATGACGCTTCGCGTCATCTGCTGTGATCATCAAGAAAAAACTGCTATGCAAAATTTTCAAAACAATTTGCTCCCTGATTATCATTCAGTGGCATGAAGAAAACGGCTAAAAAAAAAATAGTCAACCATAGCACATTACTACAGTTATTCGATTAATCGAATAGGCAAGGTAGCCTAGTGTTTACAGACACAGTTTCTGAAACTCTGACACTGTTGAACTTAACTGAAAAAGTAACTGTTTTTTTTTCCACGAGCGCGATTGATTGATCGCCGCAAATTGTAATTGCATGAGCGATGGTGCAGTTATGGTGTATGTGCATACAAATTACAGATAACTCGGACCAAAGACCACTCGGCTCAAAACCAGCCAGACCTGTTTTGAAGACAACTCGGACCAGAGTTCAAGACAACTCGGACCTATTTTGAAGATACCTAGGGCCAACATCAAAAACAGGTAGAAAGTGTTCCAGGGTCTCTGGTGCGCCTAGGCTACACATTTGGCATGCATTTTCATTTTCTTTCCAAAGTTTTCTCCTAAGCTCCAGCGACTGCGACCTCAGCTTGAACAACAGTGACACCCCCACCCCCAACTTGACATCAAGCCATGATCAAGACAGTCTTCAAAACCTGGCTTCTCCTTATGAGATAGGCCAAAAAGGTCTCTTTCCTTTGACCCCCGTCCCCATCCACTCCCCAGTTAATAATATAATCCGCCATGACTCTTTCTCTAACAATTTTGGTCAGTCTTGTCTAAAAAACTGGTCAGAGTTGTCTTTAACATTGGTTCGACTTGTCTTTGATGTAGGTCCGATTTGTCTTCCAAACAGGTCCTAGTTGTCTTAAAACTGGGTCCGAATTGTCTTCAAAACAACTGGTCGGAAGTGTCTTGGAAACAAGTCCAAGTTGTCTTGGAAACAGGTCCTAGTTGTCTTCGGCTGTGTGGTCTTTGGTCCAAGTTGTCCTCTTCCCTGTGCATACACATGACGGAGAAAAAGAAACAAAGATAAATATTTATTTATTTATTGGTGTTTAAGGTCACATATTTCTGCACAATGGCTAATCATGACCATGACAGTTTTACAGGTGGAGGAAGCCGGAGTACCCGGAGAGAACCACTGAGCAATGGCAAGCAACTGTCAGCTCGCCAACATACTAGCTCCACACAAGCAGGGTTAGCATTGGTTGAAGACAAGTGCACCATCGACGTGCAGTACGCCTTAGTACATAGCGCCACCGTGCCCCCACATGGGCAATGGGGGTGAAGTGTCTTGCCCAAGGACACAACGCGGTTGCCGCAGGTGGGGTTCGAACCGAGGACCTCTCGGCTTGCAGCCTGCACCAACAAAGATAAAGAGAAGTCCTCACAACACTGATCCATTATGACATTAATAATGACAACTTAGTGTGAATATTAATAACTACAGTTAAAACTAGAAGTCCTGTCATGAAATGCGCACAAATAGCACGTTGATCTGCGCGGTTATGACCATAGTAAGGCTACCAAATTCTGTATATATGGCCTGTGCACAAGCAATGTTTCAGCCAATGGACCTCCGGGTAACCCGCAGGTCCATTGGCAGAAACATTGCATGTGTTTGCTATGAGTAACCAAGAGAACCTGCCGTGCTTTGGATGTCATTCGATATGGCAATTGCGCGCAATTCCAACGCGCAATTAAGCCTAGATAAGCACACTATTCGTGACAGGACTTCTAGTTTTAACTGTAACAAAAACAACAGAATAGCATATACCAACTGGATGAAGTGATTGTGCCCACACAACACATAGGATTTTCCTTCTATTTTCAGTTCCTGCACTTTTACGTCCCAAAATTGAGATAAACACAAAAAAAAAAGATTTTTTTTTATTTTTGTTCGGAAATTTTCGAAGTCTCAAACAAAATATTTTCAGCCTAAAATTTTTTTGGATGTACTTCAGATCTGACATGTGTGCACGAAGACGAAACAGAATATGCAAATAAACAACGCAAAACTTGATTGGCGAATTGTTGAATAATCAGCCAATAAATAATCGTCTTACTTCTCCTGACACACATTCGGAATTACCCAAAGCTCAATGATGTCGAGCCGGTTATTTATAGATGCACGACATGCTGTTCTGTTTAAGTTTGCACACTGTTTGCTTGTGTTGACACTTACAAATTTTCATACAGACACAATCCCCAACAGCCATCCATTAAAAACTAACAGCATGCTTCTATGCACCGCATATTTGGTAGATTAAAGCTGAAATGTTGCAGCCAGGCAGCCCGTTAAGCTGATGTAGAAATATGCACTCTTGACTTGGCAAAACAGGACAAAAGAAACACATGGTTGACCACGTGCTAAATGTACGACGTCAATATGGAAATAAGTGTTGTTTGTCAAGAACCAATAGAAATGTATCCCCAAATCACATTCACATGATTAACATGGTTTATGAATATTGAATATATTTATCGCTTGTCTGAACTGCACCAACTTCGTGGAAGACCCCACCACATCCGATTGTTTTATGGGCTTGAAATTCCACGGTTTCTTTTATTGTTAAGTTATTTGAATAAGTTAAATTTCTAAAATAAATGTTTGAAATCGTATGTATAAAGTTTTTTCTATTTAAATACTGACCACACCAACTATTACAAATATTATCCACCAAGATTATATGCCCCAATTTCCCAATAAATTTTGATGATTCCAGGTCTGTGCAATCGGGTGAGTTACTGAGTGTGTGTGTGTGTGTGTGGGATGAGGGGGATAGGGGGGTGGGGGGGGAGGGGGGAGGGGGGGTTGGAGGGGGGATACGGGCAAGCCCCTTCTACTTTTCAGAGAGAGAGAAAGGGAGAACAGTTTGATCCTGCGGAGAGTTTCCATGAAATTCACACCCGACTTCATGGGCCCTTTTTGGGGGGTGTTGGAATTCTCCTGCTGCGACTGCTGTACCGTGACCGTACCAAAAATTAGGCTGAATGAACCGAGTATTGTACCGTGAAAAATACCGCGGTGCACCGTTGCAGCCCTAGAAACGACCCTCACTGTCAAAAAACTATGTGTAAATTATGAACAAAACATTTTCGTACCAATTGTACTTAGCCACTTATATGTAAGTCGCACCACCATTCATCATACATTTATCTAATGACCACAGAAATTTCAAAGGAGTATCAACTGTTTCAAGTGTGTGAGAATGCACCAGAGAACATCATTTACAACGTTAGTTTAAAAAATTTTCTCAACATCCGGAGGGGACACCCCTCCTGATAGCCTTCCCGTCTTGGCACTACGCGCCAAGGCAGACGCTGTGCGTGGTTACAGTTGTCCAACCAAATTAAAAAGCCTTATCTCAGGCACTGCCCGACACTAATATTAACTAGTTTGTATCTCAGAATACAACACACACCATACCCAAGCTAATCATTAAAGAATTCCCGGGGACGAAACTTCTCACAAGGACAAAAGTTCCCGGGACGAAAGTACCCGATCCCGACATGCAGAGTTGTTTATTTATGGAGATGCGTGCATGTATCATCGCAACAGGTGATATAACAGACTTTTAAAAGTTTTTTTTAAATAAAAAGCCTGCAGAATATTTCTAGTATATCACTATCAATGGAATCATGACCTCCAACCATGAACCACAGGCCTCAATATTTCAAAAATCATGGGAAACGATATTTCATTTTCGTCATTTTGCATCATGGCAGGCCTGGATATTTCACGGTAACGATCGTTCCGCTTCCGTGTCGTTACCGTCACAGCATAAACACGGAAACGATTTTTCGTTTCCCATGCATTTTATGCACACTCAGACTCCATGACCAGACCGTACATGTTCATAATTTTATAGGAATATGTTGTCCAGTTCCAATCGTACTGTCGGTGTCGTCTGTCATCTCCCGGTATTTACGACTACAACCACAATGTCGACAGCCGCAAAGAAAAGAAAAAACGAATCGGCGTCTCTCAAAACGTTTAAAAAATGGTCCTTTTCAGAAGATTTCACACCTGAAGTTGATGCGGAAGGTGTAATAATTAAATTACAATGTACGGTTTGCAGTACACACGTAACAGAAATAAGACAGGAGGCCAAGTCAAGAGGAATTAGCGGCCCGCCTTTAACTGCTATGTTAAATTATGTGGACGGAATATCCAGCGTACATAAAGGAAATGTGGAAAAACACGTTCGCAGTGGTTCATTACACGACTGGGCAAAACGACGGATCAATAAATCCGATGGAGATGCTCCAACTTCTGCAATTGCTGTTTCCACCCCTCTACCTAAATTTGTACATGAAGCAGCCGAAAAGAACAATTTACGTTTGTTCAACACAGCATTGGATTTGGTGTTGGCTGAGAAACCCTTCACAGATTTCCCCTTCGCGGTTAACATGCAGCGGCGGAATGGGGTGAACATTTCACCTGGTAAAGATGATGAATGTAGCTGTGCAATTTTTGTGCAATATATAGCCCTAGCTGTCAGTGAAGATATTACAAATATTTTGTCTTCAGCCAATTTCATGTTTGGCGAAATGGATGGAAGCAAAGCGCGTAAAACACAACACGAGAAGGAGCTCGTATTCTGTCGAGTGGTTGTGAGGGGGCAGCCTGTGGAACTCTTGTTGAAATGTCAGAAGATGTCAGACTTCAGTGGTGTAGATGCTAAAGGTGTAAAAGCAGCATTTGATGATGCATTTCTGAATGGTTATAAAGTTTCTCCTGAAAAATTTGAAAAGCTTTTGGTCGGTGTATGTGCCGACGGTGCAAGTGTGAACATGGGCCGATTATCTGGGGCTTGTACCGTGATGAAAGCAACACGTCCATGGTTGATTATTATACATTGCATTAACCACCGGTTGGAACTGGCAATAGCTGACGCATTCATTAGCAATTCGACATTTAAAATGCTAGAAGATATGATGCAAAACATTTTTTATCTTTTTTGGAACAGCGGCAAGAAATAACGTCTGTGTATGCGAATTGCAGAAAAGCTCTCTGTTACCTGGGTATCGTTTGTCAAAGCACAAGGGACACGTTTTCAGATTCAGCACTATAACAGCATTCGAGCAATGATAATCAATTACCTTGCATTGGTATTATTTGCAGAAAACATGATTGAGGGGGATAAAAGTCTGTGTAAACCTGAGGTGAGGGCCCAGTTGAAAGGTTATCATAATAAATGGGTCAGCTACGAGTATTTGGGTGCTATGGAATTCTATAGACAAGTTCTGAGACTCACCACGCATGTAAGTCTCACCTTTCAAAATCAGTCAGTTTTGATAACGGATGTGAGAGATGCACTAGAAGAGTGCAAAGATGGACTCAATGAAATTGCTACATCAGAAAAGCCGCAATTTCCATTTTGCATTGAATTTAATGATAAAGACGAGGCCTCATTCACAGTAAAAGCCACAAATATGCCGGCATCGTATCTGTTCAAGGAGCATTCTAAAATGACTGCAAAGCAAATTTTGCGGGCTGACAGGTGTCTAACAGTAGTCAGGGAAACTCTGAGGAAAGTAACAGAGGGTAAAAAGCAAGTTGAAAAGATTAAGCAGGAGCTAATTCCCAAAACTGTGAAAAGTATCGAAAGTTGTTTCAGTGGGACCCTCAACGAACCAGTTATGAGTTATCAAAGCAATGAGGCTAGCTGACCATACCACATGGGACTGTGATGACGGCAGTTTTGGTAAATCCCATATCAAGGTCTTAGCAGAGCACTTCGCTGTACCCCTGGCTGAACATAACTTCAGTGTTGAGCAAGCATTGAGGGAATTCCATGGCGTAAAAAGACTAAAAGCCACATGTTTTAAGGCTTATCAGGGTAAAATCTCGTTTTGGGAGAGAATTTTTTGCGAATACCAACAAAAATTTCCACATTTCTTGCTCATAATTGAACTTTGTAGCACCATGGTATTTTCAAGCGCTACAGTTGAGCGCGTTTTTTTTTACTGTCAAGCGCCATCTCCGTGACGCTCGATTGAGTTTGTCAAACAAAAGACCGAATGATCTACTTGTCATAAGGATTAATACCCCAATTTTGAGTAAACTTGATCCACAGTACGAGACAAAAATGATACGTAAAGCCGTTCAAATGTACATGAATTCTCCAGATCTCAAACGCGGTCGTTACAGCCGAACTGCCACTAAGCACAGCAAACATCTGCATGATGATCAAACTCCATCCACAAGTTTCGCAGAGCCTGGGGATGACCTGTTTTTACCTGTTGCTGCTGCCTCTGTTATTGGCGATCGCCCGGCGGTTAATGAGATATTAAAAGACTCATTTGTGTTAGTTGATGAATCTGAAGAAGAGATATCTGGCGCCTCTGGAACTGAGACTGAGTCTGAGAGTGAATGCGATACTCATAGTGACCGAGAAGATGAACCTAGCATGGAGGCCGAGTAAATTCAATATACTGAATATTCAAGATGTGCCAAAGTTTTAGAATGGGTAATTCTACATCTTTGGTAACATCGTGAATGGTCAGTAATATGGACGTGTTAACAGTTAACATATTCCAGTGCAGTAATTCAAAAACTTGTGCGAAGTGTAATGGGACAGTGCATTTACTCATAAATATTCAACCATTAACCATTGAAAACTTGAATTAATAAATTTAATCGGTAAAAAAAAGGACTCGGTTCAATAGACCTAATAATTTCTGTTGATTTAACAGTGCCACTAAACATGGTTAATTTAGTTTATTTTGTGTTGTTGGGGCTAAGCACGTCATAGTATATTTGTGTTGTTATTATAAAAAGTACACTCAACAGTCAATACAGTGAGTGACACCAATTTTTTCACACTCATTCCGATTCATTTATTGAGGCATAGTGATTTGCCTTAAGGCCTTCTGTCCTCATGACTCATTTCAACCGTGGTTGCTTTATCCCTTTATCCAACATGACCGTTTGACGGTTAAAAAAAAATTAAATGGACAGACAAATTGAAATAACCCCAATGACACCCCCCCCCCCCCCCCCCCCAGGTGGGCCCCAACTATCGTTGTATTCTATAGGTCCCCATAAAATCATACAAATAATATGTGGATATCGTCAGAACCGGCTCGTTGAGCCGGTTTTAATTATAACCATGTATAATGTACCGGTTTGGTTTCTGCAGAGAATATTTTGAACTTCGTCGAGGTAAAATGTGGAATTTCTCTAATGTGCCTCGTACCAAGCAAACAGTTGTGTCCGTTCCCCACACCCCCCCCCCCCCCCCACCCCCGAAAAAAAAGAAGAAAATCTGCAAGTTCCCCCCTTGGCTTCCCCAAATTCTAAAAAGATCACCTGACACGAATGTTAATATATTATACAAAAAATGGGACTGCCATTCGTCCTGTGGCTATCTGGCCAATAATCATCGGGACATGAATTATTCATGTCCAGATGTATATTAGCCGAGTAGCTGATCGAACGAGCGGCTGATGAATTTATCCTACTTTATGAGGAAAACAATAAACATTTTCCTTTTGAAATTTTCTGCATGTTCGAGGCCAAATGCCACCATAAGCCGCCTCAGTCAGAGCATCTAAAAATCAATTTTTTTTTTTTTTGGGGGGGGGGGGGGGGGGGGGGGGGGGGAGGGCATTAACCCCCCTCTCTGTGCATGTGCGCTAGACACCTTTTGGTGTCCGTATTCAGTTTTTCCCTCCAAAACTTCTCATGCCCCCCCCCCCCCCCACCATTAAATTTTAATCCTGGCTACCGTACGCGCCTGGTACCAAGACGATAAAAAAAAATCAGCCCAGATCGCCAGTATACAGCCTACAGTTCAAATTAATAATGCATCATTCTCATCTCACGACCAACCAACTTAACAGAATGTCATTGCTGCCAAGTCCCCAGCATTAAATATTCACACGTAACAGTGAGTGACACTGCACGCCGGTAAACTTGAGCCTAGGTGCGCCTCCACCCTCCCCCCTGCCCTAGCCCTACAGTGTTTCATAAAGTCCTTCATCTGCCACTCAACCAACTCTGAACCGGTGTATTGGGAAGTAATGACTGTGCGAATGAACTCAGTCACCAGAAGCATGAAAATGTCTGTAATGCAGAAAGGTAATTCCAGTCTAGTACTGCAAGGGAGGTAATCAAATTAGCTATCAGAGAGCTCAGCTATTTTCGAAATTGCTGACAGGGTCTTCGCCATATGTGATGCCCATATCTCTCACCAAATTTAAATTGCATCGTTCCATGGCTGATTTTAAATAATATATTATAAGTGATCAGGGGTCAGCCGCGGTGGGCGACTTGGGCGAAGAAGTCGCCTTGTCATTCCTCAAGTCGCCTTGGCTTACATTGGGGGCGAAATTCAAGTCGCCCTCCCAAACTTCCTTGGGAGACATGGCAGTTTACTGTATTTTCTTATGTTTTATTTTTTAAAAACACACGCGTCCGCAAAAAACAGTTAACACGGTTGCTGTTAAAGTCTGTCACACGGCTATGAAAATAGCCTAAACTAGCCCAATTTTATATTTCTGAAAAGAATTGCAATGGCGTAGTCGTTCGAACAATTCGCCCCAACTGATAGCAACCCGCACAAAATGGCTATTTAAGAACAAAGTTCCAGACAACAACGAATCACACAAGACACGCATCGAGTTAATTAGAATTTATTAAAGTTAACCATCGTTTCAAAACAAAAAAAAATGTATTGGAGACAGTTCTTCCATACCGAAATTGCTTGCGGTTACGCTCTGTTCCACTGAAAAATTTGCTGCATTGAAATTCGCCCCGCAATTTGCATTGAATGTTTTTCTTTGAAAACTTGTGAAGTTTGTTGGAAGGGGGTTAAATGTAATAAGGCTACAATAGAAATCACAGGTATTTGGATGGATAAGAATGGCAGACCTTCAAAGCACCAATCGCACGTGTCAGTGAAAGATGGTTGGCAGAAATTGTCAGTTTTCTGAACAGTGTATTATCAGTTTACCCAGCGCAGCCGGGAAGGGAGACAACCGAAATGTTTTGTCATTTACCAAAGAAATTAATTAACTCAAATTGTTAATAACGCTTAATTTACGAAGGATATCGAAAACTTTTTTAACTACGCTTTTCAACTCAGTTAGGGTATTCAGAAACCATGAATTACCCAGCTTCTTATATGAACTTGAAATTTATTTTAAACACTTTAAATATTTTTTTAAAAAGAATATACCTTCTGTTACAGAGAAGAACACTCTCACCATGGGTCATACTAAATTTCAAATCCACATCGTTGAGGCAAATAGAAAATCAACTGTACGGTAACCTTAGTCATCACTGTTAGGCAAAGAGTTAGGAGGTATTCAGAAACCATGAACGACACAGTTTTTTGTAGGGTGGGGTGGGGGATTTTAACCTATATTCTGTTATGTAACCATCTTGACTTAGTTTTGTGTGTGTTTGTATAAACTTTTATTTATTTTTTTCTCCACAATTGTGTCCTCTATGTTCATTTATTTTGTCACGATGTCATATACGTTTTATGGGGTTTTTTTTCTGATTTCTCCTTCATGTCCACTGACTTCTCCCTCCTGGGTCCTGACTTCTCCCTAAAGTCTCTGAAGGGAGAAGTCACTTCTCCCTAAAATCAGCTGCCAGGCTGACCCCTGTAAGTGATCATCTCAGACTTTGATATCTCGAATTTTTTCAATTTTTTATTGACTTTTGGTCATTAAAGCCTTTAAGATCACGCTCGGCTGGTCACCATTGCAGTGTCGTCAAGCTGACAAGTCATAACAACAGAACAACTATTTTGGTTCAAGCGAAGTTTAAGACGCCAGTATTGCAGTCTCTCTGGCGGATTGCTGGTTTGGGGTTCCAGCCTTAAAACATCCCCCGCACCAGTCACTTAACCGTGACAAAATTTATTCTTTTTGTTAAAACAAAAGAAATGTAGTTGAAAGCATGAGTGACAAAAAGTGAGTCGCGTAGAAAATCAGGGCGGGCAAGTGCAATTTAAAGCCTATTAGTATTAGTTCTGCAGGGCGAGTGACTTTTGATGTACAGTACAGTCGCCGTGGATTGTTACTTTTCCACGCGCTCGCGTGATGCGCGAAGTTACGTGTTTTTCTGGACAGAAGAAGATCACGGAAAGTCCGTGAAAACCGAAGCGTGTTTCATATTTCATCTACAATCATTGTGCTTCAAGGCTTTAATCCTTTCCGTGTATACTCTGCGTGATTCCCGTGAAAAGGATTAGTGCTAATCAGTTGTATTATGAGCACGCCGATATTGATGTGCAGTTCAATTCATGTAGATACGTGTACCCCGTTGGCTTTATTATTTTCCTGATATTAAAACCCAAACATAACCAGTGTTACTTTTTTTTTAGTCGTAACGTTTTCGGTATCGGTTCGATCCATACAAGCGAACGTTTCTGTGCAACGAATTACCGAAAGATATTTAACCCGGCCAAAAACTTTGCCGTAAATTAATTCCTAAACTTTAAAAAAAATGTGACGCAACTCTGACTGCATACCGGTATGTAAATGTTGATATTTATGTGTTATTTTTGTATACCCCTCCCCCATTGTCCTAGTACAAAACGTACCATAATGACAGGCACCCGACGTATTATCATATTTTGTCAATTTTAATAAAATATATTACATTATCCTAGTACAAAACGTACCATAATGACAGGCACCCGACGTATTATCATATTTTGTCAATTTTAATAAAATATATTACATTATAAAATGTTTTTAGTATTGATAGTATAATATATATTTTATTAAAATCTGATAAAAAGTCGAGTGCCTGTGTCATAAATGAGATGAAAAAAAAAATGCATTTATTTATTGGGGGTTTAAAGACACTTTCGGCAGCCGGGTCACCTCGTGTCAGGCAGTTTTACGGATGGAGGAAGCCGGAGTACCCGGATAGAACAACTGAGCAAAG